>SJJU01013690.1:0-11974 GCA_012932125.1 Conopomorpha cramerella
CAGTTCATTACAATCTGGCGTGTGATAGATATACAAAGGTTGTACCATTGGGCAGTCGTCACACGTAGCCGTAGGTGTTATGCATTCTGTGCACGTGAGACATGTGGGCACTGTGTAGCCGCGGTTCTATTGGCGTACCTGCTGGCAGGATCAACGGCCTCCGGTCTGCTACTTGGACTGATGACGACGCACGACCCTCATTTACCTAGATTGAGACTTGACTTCGAGACGTTGACCAGCGTTTTGTAGAATACGTCGAACGTTGTTTTGCCAATATACACCACATCAAAAGTGTCTAGGGATCAAGAACATATTTAGCTCTAAAAAAAATCTAATTTATTTAAATCAAGTCTAATTTTCTGGATTGGATCCGCTGCGTAGTTTTAAAGATCTAAGCATACATAGGGCAGCGGGAGGCGACTTTGTTTTATACTATGTATTGATTTTGTTGCTTGTTACGCGCTTTTATATGTATGTATGTTTTAGCGACTAAATTCATAACCGGTGAAAACTACTGTTAACTAAAAACGGGTAAAAAAATGTGTTTGCAATCGAAGTAATTGTTTTTAGTTTTTCTACGAATTTTTTTTCAGTAAAAACCTTTTTACTTATGTAAATTCTTTTGAACGGTTTTTTAACTGTTTCATTTTTTACATTCACATATGAACTTGTATGTTTGTTAGGTAATGTTTTACCCTCGTATTCATAAAGTTAGAACAGCGTTAGTGCACTGTTAGTAAAGGTCTCATAACTTGGTCAAATGTTCGCCAAATACGTACAAACCAATCTAAGTAGTAATACGTCAACTAGTTAATCCACGTTTTAACTTTTTAATGAATACGACAGTCAATGTCCAGATCTTGTCAAAGGCCAATATGATAAGACAATACAACAGTTGCCATTTTGTTCATTTAATCTTATTTCCGTTAATGAACAGTATCTGTATCGAGTTCTAAGCAACTCTTTCATTGATAGTTTATAAAAGAGACGTCATCTACAGCTAGGAATCAAATGAAAAGCGACCACTAAAATGTCAAAGGGCAGCGATTACTTTTTCTATCGGAGAATAAAAAAAACAAACCACTTCATCTGAACAGAGCCGATTATGAAAAAATCCCAGTTTTTTTTTTCGTCCATATTGTTGAAGTTTCGCTGTAAAATTCAGATGGACCAAAGTTATAATGAACTTTTCATTGTGGTGATTAAAGCAGATTCATAATTAAACAGCTGCTGCTGCGGCCTGAAGATTTTGCTTAGGGAATGAAAATACGCCTTTAGTGCCTAGTTAGTTAGTTGTGGGGCTTGTTTGTCCCCAGCTACGATACAAAGTAAAGGCCTTGATAGGAATTGACAAAAAAAAACTTGGAAATCCATATTTCAATAAATATTTATTTTTTAAATTTGTCCCGTCCCGCAATCCTCTATTCTATATAAAAGGAGAGCCGAGAGAAATTTCAAGATTAGAGGTTTGGAAAAGCAGTCTTTTTACGTCGATTTAGGATGTTACTACGCCAATCGATCGATCCTTAGCCGACGGTCGACAGAGGATCGAACGATTTATGATCGCTCGATTAGACGATCGATTGGTTTGGTGGAAGCTATCGATCGATGTCGACTAAAGTTAAAAAAACTGCGTAAATCTAAAAGTTTATTTTTCCAAATCGCATAATCCAATCGTAATTTTAAGAAATGTTGCAGGACTCACAAGCTTTTCATTAACTTTTTATTTACGTAGCCTGACTTGTTTCCCACTGCTGGGCAAAGATCTACCCTCCAAGTCTTCCACTCCTCTCTATTTTGGACTACCTCCTGCCACTCCCGTAGGTTTCGGATCCAGGTCGTCCCTTAAATTGTAAAAAGTGGATATGTCGTAGTTTTGACATTCGCCTACTCATTTGAAAGTAGTTTTCATACTCGTGATTGATTATTTTGTCGAGAGGACAGCGGCGCGCCGCAGCGAGCGCTCCGACCCGGGGACTCAAACAATAAAACTATGTGGAAACTTTTCGTCGGACATGTCCGGCTGTGTTTGCACTGAGGATTATGCCTGAGAGGGGCACGTCACATTTCCAACTCGTACAGTGGTCATATTATTTTATAGAGCAGCAAATTCTCGACGGTGAACTCTTGAACTCTTAATCCCGGCACCGAATAAATTACAACGATTCCAACTTCAGCGAATTTTACACGACATCGCGCGCATGTGCCAGGAGATTTTTCTAAATCGCTAATCACACAGATTTAAAATTACATTATGGACGCGTGTGGAATTTCTATTCAATTTTTGTGCTCAACCAGGTTTATAATGGCAGGAAAAATATCCAGGGGCTGCTCTCTGTTCGCATGTACAGTCAGTGTCGGAATATAGTGTGGTATCGTTATTTGCGAAGTGCTACTGACTGTACCGGTGTGCCCGTTGAAAACACAGGGCAAAAAGTTTAATCCAAGCGTAATGAGGTCATTCCGGCAGGGAAAGATGCGATACCATTTTTTCAATTGAAATTCTTTTTATTCTGACCTGATATTTCAAGACTCAAATTCTCTCGCCAGTTGGTACAGTTATATAAAGAACACTTCTTAATACACTATCACCACGTCACTAAATATAGACTTGAAATTTCGGTTTGAGCACAATGCGACGGGAGGGCACCCAATTATCATGGATGTGTTAAACACCCATAATTGCTTGCAAACTAGGCCTACGTGGCGGACCAACCAGCATAAAGCGACCTGTCTAACAAGAGGGAACATCACCTGCACTCAGTCCAGGGGGTGACGAAAACTGTATAGGTTGTATCGCCAACAAGGAGAGCGCTAGATCTCTAAGCACCCCGTCGAGTGTGATTTGATTATTCAGTACTGGCTGTGTGATTGAAAGTTTGGTAATTGACTGAGAGGTTTCAGACAGACTGTTCAGGTCGGAGAGCGAATGGAATCAATGTCACGTGTGAATTGAAATATCCAACTAACAGTATTTTCGAATAAAAGGCTCTGTCGTGCTTAAAGTATATTATACTAGCTGTACCGCGCTGTGTTACTCGCGCTTTTTTTTTCGTTCCTTTGGGAATTCCGCAGTATAATATAGCCTATGTTACTTGGGGATAACGTAGCTTTCCAGTGGTGAAAGATTTTTTTAAAACGGTCCATTAGTTTTTGAGCCTATTCATTACAAACAAAAAAACAAAGGTTTCCTCTTTATAATATTAGTGTAGATAGGTATATACACGCAAATGTATCGGATGATTTATTGAAATAATAAATCAACGAAAAAAGACGAGTTTTAAAAACAATGCACTCAATAAAACATGGACTCGATCATCGGATAGTATTTTTATTACTTTAATGTTCTTCGTAAAACGTTATTCCTGTTATGGAACTGTGCTAAGAAATTATACTTGGGCAGTATAAAATGTGTAATTTCGGGCCGTTATTCCTCTCGGAGCACTCACTATAGATTGGGCACTTACTCCGCTGTTTTACATCTTCGCCGGGTAATTATCCAATATTAAATCACTCAATAAAATCATGGAGCCCCAAATGTCGATCGCTTCAGTAAAGGCAATAGCCTCGACAGTACATTTGATTTTTGCCCACGTAGATCCTGATGCACTCACATAACATAACGACGAGAAATGAGCCTGTTTGTCTAATATCCTGCAAGTGAAACGAGCTCAGATTTAGCTGAAGTGTCATTATTAACATGTCTTTCCACCGCGGACAACTTTGTCCGAACAAGTGTGCGCCGCCGTGAACCATTACTTCCATACAACCATTATGGGACAGAAGCTCACTAATTAGGCTCGATCTCGGACGTGACCGGCATTCAGTGGCGACTGGCGTCCTGCGTTCGATCGTCTTGCCGTCTCCTTCTAACGCGCGACAACGAGACAGGGACGGTGACAGGGGATGAAGTTTGCTGAATACATTAAGTTTCCGTAACTGGGATGCCACCGCTGTTGGTCTCGACCAATTGGATTAGCAAAGAACAGCTCTTGACCTAGAGACGCTGTAAATTACAGATAGAACGGAGATGCGTCATTTCAACAATGCAAACGCCGGGGGATCTCCGGGTGAGATAATACCGTCACTCGAATTAAGTGAGACATAATAGAGAATAGAGAGCGAAGCTTTTCATCGTCGACCTTGAACTTTTGCGATAGAGCTGGAATAACAAGCTGTGTTTCGTGTTACCCGGGCCGCGTGGACTAAGACAGATTATTCGCCGGAGAGGCCAGGGTGGGTTTGCCACGCGCACGCAGTCTGTGGTGACATTGGTGGAATTAGAAAGGATGTCCGTCCAATAAACGCTGATGGATTGTCAACTTCCATTTATGGGTGAACCGTCTCACTGAAAACAAGACTAATCCGACGTCGGCATAATAAAAACGCATCGAGACGATTGGCGTCGGTGGCGTACTATTGATGGTAATAAAATACCGCCGTGTGTGCGCAAGCTAATGAAGTGACTGTGATATTAGGCACAAGTACCATAGTCCTTTACACGATCATACCTCGTTTCGTACATTCGGCATTTGGTGCCGTCGTGAAGATCTAACAAGCGTACACACAGACATCTCACATTTCACAAAATATTAGTCGTATAAGTACACACATCAAAAGTGTCTAGGTATCAAGTACATTTTAGAAGATTGCATTCAAGAATATATCTCACAAAAACTGAATTCATTCATAATTTATTCAAAATGTGGTGACAAGTCATTGATACAGGCATGGGGAATTAGGCAGGAGACCAATCCGGAAGATTAGATTTGATTTAGATAATTTAGTTTTCTATTTAGGATGGTCTTTCGCGAGATGGTAGGAGCGAGGCCGGCCGGGAGGAGTGGGTGATGACTGGACGAACTGCGGGGTGCGCGAGGTGGCCAGAAACAGGGCTGTAGTGAGGAAATGGGGAGGCCTTTGCCCAGCAGTGGGACACAACACAGGCTACATAAAAAAAAAAAAAAATTTAGATGTAAATGTTCTTGATCTTTAGACACTTTTGATGCGTGTGTAGAAAAGTAATAAAGTAAAAAAGGTAACACATACATACCACGAGTGCGTGTCGCACCCGTCTTTCTGCCGAGGCGTATGGCTCCCTATTATTCTGTTGGTGACGACCTGCAACATGAGAAAAATGATATCAGTAACTTAATAAACGTCACAACCCCATCCGGGACACATCACGCCCTGCGAGCAGAATACGCAATTAGGTGGTATACTTGTACTACAATCGCACTCGCAGTTCACTAGAACATGACTAGCAAACTAGTGGCTAGGATTATTGTAGTGGCTAGCAGTATTGTAACCTCAAAGATATAGTAATATGTTTCTCTTTTTTTTTCATTTGAAAAATACAAATCTGCCAAATTTTTCTTGTGTATGGAATGAATTGTAAATTCAATAAATAGAAAATTAATCAATTTAGTTTATTTTTAACTATTTGAATACTATCAAATAATAAAACAGAAATCCAAAGCTTCACATCGCGTTCCGTTATTATTTTGAGTTTGCTATATACATATATGTATGTAATGTGTAATAATCCCTTTGAAGTGGTCAAATATCAAAATATATTTGCTTTTCACTATATTCCAATAGTCTAGTACCATTCACATTTAAACAAACATCCGGTGGAGTTATTTATTTAAGTACATTAAAATATTATTCAATCTCCGATTAAACGTATTTTAAATTATACACTATAATAATTTATACGTCGGTATTTGCGCGCGTAGTAGGTACATAAGTATTCCAATTAATTGAACAAACCACAAAACATTTCGCATCAAATATCAATTGCATTTCGTTGTATGCGGGATAGAATTGGCGGGTAATTTCCAATAGCTACTTCTCGCTTTGTCCAATTTCTGAATAAGCCGCAAATTGTACGGAACTGTAATCCGATATATTGCCAGTCCAGAGCCTCTACGTGTTAATTGTGTGCGTAAAGATTATACGTACATACTACAACTCAGTGACGTGCTCACCATATAGGCAAAAAGAACGTTGCCTACCTTAGTATTTTGGCTTCCCGACCTAATAGGTAAAAGATTTATTGCTAGATCTTTTCACGACATAGGCTAACCGAAGGTCCTGCGTTTTATGAGTGTGTAGATAGGTAGGTACCTAATACCAGTGGCGTGAACACCATATAGGCAAAGACACTGCCTTCCTTATTATTTTTGTTTTCCGACCTAATAATGAGTTATTGCTAGATCCTTTTTTTGTTGTACTCACGACATAGGCTAACCGAAGGTCCTGTGTTTTGTGAGTAGATAAGTACCTAATACCTATATTTCGTAAAGAGAAGTTACCTGTACATAGGTGTCAATCCTTGGGGATTACTGCCTACCTTGTCGCAAAGCCATTGCACAACTGTATCTATCTATAGACAGGCTTACGTTCGTTTAAATACGCTTAGTGAACCGATGGCATTTTTTTAGCAAGTGCCTCACTTCGTCAGTGTTCACTAGTGATTTCTTTTATTAATCTGTATCTATCCAATTACAATGATAATGTAATTAATTGTCATTTTTTTCAAATAATGAATACAGTTTTCGTTATGTTTCGCAAGAGATATTTTCTTAAGGATCAGTACCTACTAATACAGGCATGTTGTATACTAGGAGGCTCCAATCATGTGCTGTCATAAATACAAGGCAGTTGGAAATAAAAAAATTTGAATTGTCTTTACTGTAGCATTATTAGTAAAGCAAAACGTATTTTGAGTGCACTCTATTAGAGACGAAAATTGAAAAATGGTTGAGGTATAACTTTAAGACATAACTATATAGGTAATACAATAACAAGTTGAATTGACCAAATATTAAAGAACCCAGAAGTATTTTAGTTTTTCGGCGTGGGTCTGTGGAACAGATAGAATATCAACATCTCAACAAATTTACCACAAACGTTTCTACCTTTGCGAAACACTACAAACTGTGCGAACGACAACGCCTACTGTTTTAGCATCTTTCTCATTCAGATTTATACTGTTAGAGTGGCAGAGATAATTCTAGTTGGAGACTTATGAATGGATCAACATTCCTTATAAGTATTGTCGTTAGAGACAAAATAACAAACTTACAGTCTTCACCATTACGCAAACCGGAATCACTTCGGTTGTGTGGTTTTATTGGTTGGTAGGGAACTTCTTTCATTTTATGAAATGTACTAAAGTAATTTGGTAAAATAGAATCATCGTACTAATATAAAAAGATTAGGTAGAATAGATTAGGTATATTGTTTTATTGGTCCAAAAACTAAAGGCCACATTTTAAATATTTACTGGACTTCAGAGTCAAATTAGCACACATATTTTAGCCCGCGGGCTGTCTTGACTATGTACGTTTTGATTTTATGATCAATTCGACCCGCACTTAACTAAGTGTGATGTTAAATAACAAGAAACGGGAATAAGTGAAACTGCGAAGAAAGCCATTGTTGTAAAACAAGATCATCCCCCGGGTGATATTTATGATAAAACTGCAATAATGTAGGACTACATCAATATCACATAAAGTGAGAACGCGCGGAATGAATCACGGAGCGTTTAATATTTCATTTAAACAAAAATAACAGCGTCAAAAATCGACAGGAGCGTAAGTTCGTTGAGGCACCATTGTCTTGTCAATTGAGCAAGCAAACTCAAGTTTAGCGCGTACCTTGTAAGTGATGTAAGTGCTAAAATTATCAGAAGCGAAATAGTAAGTACCGGTCGTCGTGTTGCTATTATAGATATCGGTGTCGATTCAATCACTGCAACACCAAATTATGCATTAATCTGAACGGATATCACCAATGAAATTAATTTATAACATTTGCATATTCAATCATAAAGTTTAATTTCATAAAGTACGCGCAATTAATAGGCGAATTAAGCACTGTTCTCGATTGTACGCTTTATAAATCTCCGATAAAATACGAGCAACGCAAGTAGACGGCTAATTGGAAATTTGTAATGCGAGAATATCATATCGTCAGATTTTTCATAGAAAATTCAACACGAGGGGGAAAATAGCACTCCCGTCGTTTCAATGCAATGCAAATAAGTAATCAACATTCGAAATTCCACGGCGACCGCCGCCGCCCGCCGTACTACACGCTGCACACCAAAATGTGTTCACACAATTGTCGGGGGATAAACCACGAAAGCCTCGGCATTGTCCGAATAACGTCGAAAATATAATTATAATACAAAAGTCTCTTGAAATATTTCGACGAACGACAATGATGAAATGCGAGTTATTTTAAAATATAATGAATGCGCTCGACGACATTTTTCACGGATATTATCAACATTTCACTGACGATTTAATTAACTAAATAGCATTACACGTAAAACAACAAAGCCGAAATAAATACGTTTACAATATGTTAATTCAATTAGTGTAATTTAACATTTCGGTTGCACAGCAAATGGGTATGCTTTTTCCGCATAAACCTTTTCATGCCATAACCCGCCATTGTGTTTAATAACTTTCGCGCAACAATTTTATGGTCTAAAGAATAGAGGGAAAATTTTCATTCTAAAAGACCGCGGCTCCGCGTCATGTGAAAGAAAAAAACTTGCGATACAAACAATATACAAGCCGACACCGAGTGGATTAATGGTGAAGCGTACTGAATAGACATAATTGGGTCAACAGTTATTGTTGCCGACGGTAGGGTAATGTGAGGGAACGGCGGCGGTGGCGTACGCACAAAAAAAAATGGGGTGAATTATCATAGCATGCAGGCACACACATACATTTTTTGCACCTACACAGACATAATATGCTTAATGTCTTTAACTTTTTTCAAGTTACCAAATGACACAAGACAGTATTCTACCGGAGAAAATTTGTCATCAAGTAGGTATGTAACAAGTTAAATATTCTAACTCAAGTCAATAACTTACTTAATCATGACACAGACTGATCAAAAGTACAACAGTTCAATTTCCCGTCGGGACAAAGAGGACGAGGCAAAGTTTGAAAAAAACAAAAAAACAGTCCAAAATTCAAACTAATTGTCCGCGAACTAAAAATCAAAACGCCTTACAGGGCACGACAACAGTTCAAGCACAAATAAAGTTTACATCGGCAAAGCGTTGTACATTGTACGAAGTGAACTCTACATACTATGCAGTCGGTATGGGATGCTGGCTCAAGTGATGCACGTCAAGCCGGGCTTGGATTGGCGCGTGTGGGAAAGCGCCCGTGTTGCACCGGGAGCGAGCTCGAACTGACGGAGCACCAACCACCGCCGCCAACGCGACGGATGCAGCCAGAGGGCAGGGGCGCGTGGGCTTTATATTATACCATTTCACAAAATACATATAGAAAAATAAAAAATGCACTTCCCAACAATACCTAGTATTTTATAAATATCCTACTGCTAGTGAAGTTGTTTTTTTTCCGATTGGCAGATTTTATATTGTATTTCACTTCATGCCCACTTGTGTGCCGGCTTTACGTGGAATTATTAAAACGTAGACAGGTACAGTGAAGGCGCTTCTCCGCGTAAACTGGATGAAACTCCGGCAGTGAATTTATGATAAAATCGTCATAATTAAACACTCGAAAGCCTTGTATTAAATCGGGTGTTTCGAGACACTTCTCCCACCTACTTACACAACGGTTTTCGCCACTATTTCACAAACTGTGTACTCATATAATTTTATACGGCGTGTAATAAAAAAAAATAAAAGAAAAACAAATCCCCCGTGTAATTATTAGTTAATACTATAATACTGTACACACAGGTAATAACGTTGATGTTATATTTACTCAGACACGAAGGTCGAAATGAAATCTAAGTATTTCGTACCTAAATAACATTTATATTACTTGTGTACCGAGAGCGACATGAAAAAATATGTCACTATTTGTGCTAGTTACCTTACGAGGTGTTTGCGAAAGATTAATAATTTTAATCGCCCACTCGTGTAGACGCACGTCCATTCGTATCATTGTAGATACATATATTATAAAAGTATCACACTTCCTTCAGCACAATATAAAGTTCTATATACACTGGTGGTGAGAGCGGAACTACTAGGGAAGGCTTTTACTAGTGTTTTATTATTATATTAAACGTGTATACCTACTACCTATATTGTTTCTAGGACGTGGAACTTTACTGGTAAAGTCCAAGTAGGTGACAATAATTCACGCGGAATCAATGGGAAAAGAACGAGCCCGGATCTTTGGGCAAATGGGATAAGAGACGAAATCGGGTGACCATGTGGTACAAGAGTCCATGGATGCACATATTTAGTCTGAAGAATTGTTACAGATTTATTGATACAGGAATTAGATTGCATGGTTTTGAAAAAAAAACTTCATGCTTATACGTTTTGTATAGTTCAGACTATCTGCAGCAGCCGCGTTGATAGAAACTCACTTCAAAGAAAAAAGTACTGTTAACTATAATCAACGTGCAATCTGCAAGTTTGCCGTCATCATACGGATTAAAGTAACATCAGGGTATGTTCATGGGAATATGTGAAGGAGGCCCTCGTCTAGCATTGGACGTTATGTGGCTTAGAATGATACAACATTGTCTCGTGCTAAACCATTGTACTGCCAATTGCTTGCAAATTGATTTCGACAAAAAAGTGACATTTTAGGGAAATCTAGAGCGACATATGTTTTTATTTTTACATACATAGATACACTTCACGCCTGTCTCCCAGAGGGGTAGGCAGAGACTACAGATCTCCGTTTGTCACGGTCCTGACATACCCCTTTCGCTTCATCTATTCATACACGACCTCCGGATTCGAGTACTTTTCACGCCACCTTCCGCCAGGACATCACCAATCTGGTCGATGTATGTCCTTCTGAGGCGACCTCTACTCACCCGGCCCATTACATCACCCATATAAATCTCTTTCGTCAATCGACTTTCATCCATTCTCTCCATATGCCCAAACCACCGAAGCATGCCCTTTTCAATCTCTTTATTTTTAAGTTTATGACAAGGGAAGATGCACGTAGCGTTTAAATATTATTTATTATGTAACATCATAACATATTTATAACTCTACCAACAGCAATAATAGACATGACATCATTCAATGCCTTGAAGGAAAATAAGTAATAACTTGACTAAATTGATGACTAATAAGGTACTCGGTGTTTGGCCAAATGCGGAATTGTTTTGTAGGCGAATTCAAAAAAGGAGGTTACTTATTTGGACCGTATAGATAGAGATATATACCGGCTTACCTCCTAGCTTCGCCACTAGTAGGTTCCTTTATTTCGTTATGACAAGTTACCTATACATAGGTGTCAATCCTTGGGGATTACTGCCTGCCTTGTCGTAAAAGCCAGTGCACGCCACTGCTAATGTATGGGACACTAAAAGTGGTCATAGTGCCCTGATCCGTACGAGAGACGTGTGCTGAATTATGACGGCATGAAGTTGTTGTGCCAACAACAATCGTCGTGGTGCATTTTTATTGTTTTTCTATTGAACAATAAATTCTAGTGTGTCTTGAATATTATGTGCAACTAGTCGGACGCCCCGCGATTTCACTCGCGCAGTATTAAATTCTAATCCAAAAATACTGCCACCACAGTTTTAGAACCGCAACGCCAAAATTAAAGTTTTTCTCATATAAACTTCTACCCCCTTAGGGGATATACGTAACGTAGGGGACTTACGTATGTATGTAGGTACTAACAAATGATAAGATGTATATAAAGAAGAAGAAAACAATGTAGTTACTAACATTCTATGGATTTCTTTATCTGAAAATAATTGATAATAATAAATATTTTTTTTTTATCTCACGTAAACGTCGCAAAAAGAACTTCTGTGAATAATTTCAGCTTTCTAAGGTCAAGGGTTTGGGCTGGACGTGGATGAGTAAGTGATGATTGAATCGGTTAGAACTTTTGAGTTTTATATTATCTAGACTGTCTGCAATGTGTTGAAATAACGATCAAAAGTGTCCAGCGATCAAAAACATTTTTAGCTGTAA
>SJJU01013695.1:0-11800 GCA_012932125.1 Conopomorpha cramerella
ACTGGACGTGTACCAATGGGACTCTTTTTCAGAGCCTATGTACGCAATGCAATGCTCGTAATAATACACTTCACGCCTTTTAATCCCAAAGCGGGGTAGGCAGAGGCAATGTTAAAGCAAATGCCCACGCTTCACCATGCGTATTTAACCCAACGTGACAGGTGGTGATCCCATCGCCGTTATAAGGTTCACACTCCTTATGGTAAGCGGGTGTCATCACGATGTTGTCCTTCACCGTACGAGCGTTGCATTGCGTACATAGGCTCTGAAAAAGAGTCCCATTGGTACACGTCCAGTAGCCAAACTCGAACCCGCGACCTCCTGGTTACAAGTCAAGTATCCAACCAACTGGACCACAGACGCTTTCGATTTAATAAAAAAAATAGTTTTAATTTTATTTTCTGTAATTTGTCGACCAGCTCCTGTCTGCTGCTTGCTGCCTGATGGTGTCGGCTGCAACTGACCAGGAGGCAGAAAACGCTTACGAGAGTGGTTTCCGCACTTTTTATGTCCCGAGGGTAAGTTGTGAATTTTTTTTTTTATCTCTATGAACAACTGTTTGATTACCATCCAGCGATGTGGTCTACGATGGAGCACACTTGTTCAGAAGGTACCTATTCACCCCTGTGACTTGGAAGACCTTCAGACTGTACTGCGCAGGAAACACAGACTCCGGCAAGTCCTTCCACATCCTGGCGCTTCGCACTAGATAGATAGCTAGATAAACATTTATTTAGATCACATGAAACACGTAGTAACGCAAAAAAAAAATAATAATCTATTATACAAAGAATCAAAGCCACTTTTTGTTGTCACGGCATAACTCCGGAAGGGGTGGACCGATGTCGCTAATTCTTTCTTTGTTGTGCTTATTAATGACAGCAGAAGGTTCTTATGAATGAAAAAAATGACATCCACTGCTGGGCACAGGCTACCCTGGACAGGACAACGTCCATCGAGTCCACTAGTCTTATATATAAAAATCAAAGCCACTTTTCGTTGTCATTCCATAACTCCGGAACGGGTGGACCGATATAGCTAATTCTTTCTTTGCTGTGCTTATTAATGACAGCAGAAGGTTCTTATGAAAGAAAAAAATGACATCCACTGCCGGGCACATGCCACCCTTTTACATTCATATTAATAGTTAATACAGGACAACGTCTGTCGAGTCCACTAGTACAAAATAAAATAAAAACAACAGAGAAGCAATAGAAGGTCGATTTCAAAGTAATTTTACTTTAAAATCTAAGACCTACTGGAGTGCCGTGAGTGCTTCAAGTGAAGAAAATGTGCTTCGACTCAGCATTGTGTCACAGTTACCTGCGACGCTGGTATTCTGGCGACACCCTGACAGATGACAGAGAGCATAACCATCACTTTCATAAACTACTAGTGCACGGCCCGCGATTTCATCGTGGTGAAAAGTATCCTATGTCCGTCTCCCGGTTCTAAGCTACCTCCCCACCAATTTTCAGCCAAATCGGTTCAGCCGTTCTTAAGTTACAACTAACACGACTTTCTTTTATATATATAGATATAAAACATACTAGTGGACTCGACAGACGTTGTCCTGTCTAACTATTAATATTATGCTTATAAAATTAGTATAACATCCAGGGTGGCCTGTGCCCAGCAGTGGATGTCACGAAATATAAACTATCCTATCTCTCAAATTGGACGAAATTACATATAAATGCCAACTTTTGTGAATATCAGTAGCCTTGGTGAAGAGTTTATTGGGCACAAACATCATGACACTAGATTTTTATATATTAGGATGTGATTATTTTCTGATAACTTCTCTGAAACCTTAAGATAATTCCAGTGAAGACATTCAATAGGGTTCAAAGTATGTGTTGTTCAAGTGGGAATGTACTAGCCTTTGTTTGATTAATGGTTAAGACGCGATATTAACCTACAATAAGCATTCAGCTTACCCTCGTTGTTTGCTTGATGTTTCGACACAATTAGAGGTTTGATAGCTTCAAATATGTCAAAAGTACTTCCAAAACATCTCACAGATGGCGCTAATCAGACATGATCTTAGGGAGTAACTCATTTTACAATTGTCAAGAAAAAATAAAAATATGAAATGACAACCCTGTCTAGGTAGCGCCATCTATTGACATTTCTTAGAACTGTAATAAGCCACCTGTCCGAAAACCTTCCATTACATGTACCGTGGCCACGAGCATGCTGGTTAATTTTACTATCTTTGGTCCTTTGGTTAATTAACTCACTGGCTAGGAGTTGATGTGTGGCTTCTCTCTCTAACGGGTATCGGCGGAACACCAGCGCCGCAGGTAACTGTGGCATTATGCTGAGTAGAGATCCTTTTGCTGGCTTGAGATCTGGCACACGCTCAGTAGGTACTGCTCAGTGCGAGTTGGTACACTTTTGATTGCCTTGTCCTTATCTTATGTGTGTATTAATGATTGTATTTCCTATTGTTTCTTTTATTATTCTCATGTGTGTTAGTTCTTAAGTTGGTAAATAAACATAAACACATAATTTCGCGCCGTCGTAATAGCCGTTTTATCTTTATTTATTTATTTGAACACTATGGAAAACATACAGCATTATTAATTCTTATTAAAATTATTAGTTGGTGAGAACTTAAGCCAACTAAGTTTCCACTTATAAATTAATTAACAATATCACTGCATCAGTACACTAAATAACACTTCAAATTTAATCTTAAAAACTGTAAACGGTGGGACATAAAATGTAGACATAAATGTAGATAAATATAACAAAGAGATAAATAAAATAAAATAAGTAATATAGTTAAGTACCTATTTAATAAATAATAATATGTAAATAAATGACAAACATTCAGCCAAGAATAATAATTTCACTATTTTGTATCCATCAGCAGTTTCCTAAAGTTGCTTATTCGTTCTCCAAAGATATCTATGTGTTTATATTTTCTATTATACAAGCTCGCACTAAAAATCTATTTTTAGTGTAATTTTTATTGAACTCATTCAACTGAAATATGTTAGCTGTTGAACGACCCATATATCACTTAATAGCTATGTTGCCCAGTAAGTAGGGAGAGTCAACGTAATTGTGTAAGCTTTATAGAGTAAAAGCATATCGGTATGTTCTTTCCTATGATCTTAAAAAAAAAATTATTCTTCGCCAGATGATTGGACGTTTCGGCCTTGGCTACGACAGGCGTACGGAGTTCGCGAACAGCCTGCGCTTCCCGGTCATAGTTCCTGACTCCTACGAGACCGTCGGCCAGGGATACTTCAGACGTACCCAGTTCTCTTAAACCGCTTGTTAGGAACCCATGAACGTTGATGATGTGCCAGACTTTTTACGCACGCGTATTTTGTCTAAATTGTATATTTTATTTTTATTTTTACTGCTTACTTAGAAAGGAACAATGTGTCATATATCATGTTTGTATTATTATTTCTTTACTGTAATAATAAAGCAGAAGAGTTTGTTTGTTTGTTTCGATGGCATGGTATCTTAAATTATGTAAAATCCAAAACCAGCTGAAGTGTGCTTCAGTATATCGCATAGTTAGAACAAAAAGGACCCAATACGAAACATGCCGATTTTGTAATTTAAGTTTTGTATCTTTTATGTTAAGGTTCAATTTCATAAAATGAATCATTTTGTTTTGAGTCACTTTTATTCTAACTGTGCAATATGTACGGTATGGATTATTTTTATACTTCATTTAAAAAAAACCCATACCTCGATGGGTGTTTCTTACCACCATTGTCCACCCTCAGTCTGTCTCTTTCCCACCAAAATGTATGGAAAATGACGTACTTCTGGATCCAAACTGTCACTTTTACTACTAATTTGACATTTTGGATCCAGATTTACCCTGATACGCAGTAAGGGACAGAAGATATTTCTTTCTTCATATTGCTGTTCCGTTTTATTCTAAACGGCAGTTTAGGATTGCAAGTCCAGTAGTTTTTGGTCTGAGATTTTGAAGACTACTTCTGCTTTTTTTATTGAAATAGCAACTCAAGGCAGAAAATGGGGAACTTCCGGGATCATTGTTTCACGTAGTCATGAAAGATGGCGCTAGCTGTATTAAGGTGGATTAATGTCAACGGAACGATTGACGTCAGTCGTTAAACAGACAAAATTGAAGGTGGACGTTAATTTTTTATTGTTTATTTACATGTTACAAAAGTTTATGAAGTCAAAATAACAAAACCTAATACTTAAAAAAGGTAATAAAATGTATTATTAATATATTTTCGTTCCATTTGGTGAGGAGACTATGGGATCTTAGGGCCCTGAGGCGCGGGGCTTGTACAAGCAGGTATGCGCACGCCTGGTGGAAGTGTCAGGAGACCCGAGAGCTGGTTCCTATCTTGGCCAGCGTATAAGTTTGGCTATACAGCGGGGTAATGCGGCGAGTGTGTGCGGCACTCTGCCCAGCGATGGCGGTGACTTGCGAGACATTTTTTATTTCACGTGACTGTGATTTTTTGTTGATTTATTTTGTATTACAATTATTTTGACATGACTACACTATTCATATGTTGTCAACGAAGCATTAGCGGATTTGATTATCTAAAGATTATGTTCAATACAATTTAATAAGCTCTTACAATACAATACGGCGATGGGCTCACCCCCTGTCACGTTGGGTTAAATACGCTTGGTGCACAGTGGGTATTTGCTTTAGCGAGTGCCTCTGCCTACCGCTCTTTGGGATTAAAGGCGTGAAGTGTATTTATTTTTATTTTATTTTACAATATCAAATTGTAACATAAAAACAATAAAATATAACTGACAGAAATCACCGTGGATACCAACGACAGACCAGAAATTTTTGGAGTTTGAAAAATCCTCGTTAGAAATCAGAATTGGTACACCACAGACTATCTTTGCTAATGTCCCATTTAAGATACCTGAGCTGTGTGTGATCATCAGTGCTGCGTCATGCGTTCATAAAATAATCAATTAACGTTTCCTAATCGTTTAATATGTAATGTATTTTAATAATGATCAAAAACTAATTTAGTTCGTTTAGTAATTCGTTAGTGAAGTGACGTGACGGTAGATGTACCTAATACTGTGATGGGACAATGGATTTGACTTCAAAAACTAAGGTAAGTTATGTTTTTCATACATTAATATATACATACACACATCAAAAGTGTCTAGGGATCAAGTACGTTTTAGAAGATTGCAATCAAGAATATATTGTACAAAAACTGAATTCAGTGATTATTTATTCAAAATGTGGTGATAAGTCATTGATACAGGCATGGGGAATCAGGTAGGAGACCAATCCAGAAGATTAGAATTGATTTAAATAAATTAGGTTTTTAGAGCTAAAAATGTTCTTGATCCCTAGACACTTTTGATTTGTGTACATACACACTCTCCTAGCCGTGTAGGGACGGTGAATAGAACACATGTGTCACCACTCCGGCCCACATTTTCCCGTCGTGAGGGTCGTAAGAGGCGACTGAGGGAACTCTGCAGGGAACGAGCAGCAGAGCTCTCTGTGAGTTAAACCATAACACCTCTGCGGTCGCCAACCCGTCTGCCAAGCGTGGCAATTATTGGCATTTCTCCTCAAATTATAGAAATAACTGGGCGAGGCCCTCGTCCAGCAGTGAACGTCATGTGGCTGACAATGAGCCTGAACATAATGCGTGAAATATAATGTCAATAAGGGTCTTCAGTTATAAGTTGCTGGCTCATAGCCTGAATGAATCTAAATCTAATGTAACCCAGATTTCGTTAGTCGGCTCTTACAATGAATGCTAGGCAGAAAAAGCCCTTTCGGACTGACGTCTCCCCTAGGTGGATCCCCTGGGGGGGTCGTCAGGATTTTTAAATCCTGACGACCCCCCCAGGGGGGATGTTAAGCGTGTTATAAAAATACTGTAGTAGGTTTCGCGGAACCCCTTACACACACTCACCCATCCACTATAGTACTGAAAAAATGTTATAACGTGGTACAGAGCAAGAGCAAAAGAAGTAAAATTCAGTCAAAACGAGATGCATTAATTTTGAATACGCAACTGAAACTAGTCCACAAAGAAATCAGCGTGGGACTATTCCTAGAGAAGTTACGATAGGAAATTAATTTAACAGTACTTTTTTTTTAACAAGTACCTAAACCTACTACCTAAGCTTCCTACCATACTTCCTAATGGATGGTTAGAAATTTTGCAGAGATGACAGCTATAAGTCACGCCTACACACTTCACGCCTTTTAATCCCAAGCGGGGTTGGCAGAAGTACTTGCTAAAACAAACCCACGGTTCACCAAGCGTATTTAACCCAACGTGACACGAGTCCACCGCCGTTATAGGGTTCGCACACCGTCGTGTCCGGGTTTCATCACGCCGTGGTGTCCGGGTTTCATCACGATGTTGTCTTTCACCGTAAGAGCGTTGCGTTGCGTACTAGGCTTTGACAAAGAGTCCCATTGGGACACGTCCAGTAGCCGAACTCGAACCCGTGACCTTACAAGTCAAGTATCCGACCAACTAGACCACAGGTGAATATAAGTCACCTATAAGTCGCTTACCTTAATAATATTTCATAATTTACATAACTTATCATTCAAGGGATATCCAAGGAAAAAAAGTAGATGTTCATTGTATTTTGTTTGCTGTAACACCTGATGATGTGAATCTCACCTTTTGTAATTTGTTTCAGATGAAACTAACAATAATCGTGTTGTTTCTCAACTATATAACAACACAAGCGGTGTCTTCAGATAACGAACAAAAGGCTATAGAAGACTTAATCAAATCGAATATTTTCCTATCAAACTTATTCTCAACAGAGGATGATACTTCTGGGAAGGAAGTCGACAATACACATGCGGTAAAACTAAATACAGATATGGCTAAAGTTGCAGGTAACCTTGATAAAGAAATAAGAGAAGATTTGGACATCATCGTCTTTCCCGACACTGATATGAAAGAATTATACGAAAAGTTACGTACTGGTAAGACAGTTACTGAAGCAAACAATGATAAAGATATGATAGGACGAGATGAATTCACTGGAGCGTGGAATGTACCCGTTTTCGAATCAAAATCAGGAAGTGATATTAATGTTGACGATTTCAAGAAGGATTCATTTAGTAATCCACCAAAAAAGACAGTTTTCAGTTTCAATAAACATAATAAAGAAGATGCGACACCAACAACAACAAACGTTCAAAAAACTGTTAGTGGCATTAGTAAAACTAATACAACCGAAGTAAAACCGGCTAATGAAAGCAATTTTACTAAAGCAGAAACAAATAATTTGAATCCTAGTCGTCCCGATTCATTAAATATAATGCAGCATAATCAGCCATCATTCAGTAAACAATCCAATCCACCACAGAACCTCGATACTCCAAAAATCGTTAGTCCACAAACCACGACATACTTGTTAATACCAAATGGGAATATAAATACAAATCAAAACATACAAGACCTGAGCAAACAACAACTTGTTCCTCAGAATCAAAATTATATCTTAACACAACCTAATACGATTCAAAATAGTTTGAACGCACAGAATTTTCAGCAACCTAACGCAAACCAATACACTGACAATGGTTTCAACGGACATCAATTAGCTGCAGTACAAGTTCCAAATGTCGTACCACAAAATGGTTTTAACAATAATAATTATCAAATAGCACCGAATCAGAATTTCGGTGCTCAGATTCCCGTTGTACAAAACACTGGCGTAATGGTACCAATTAGCATAGATGGAAACGGCAATTTATATTATAACAATAACAATTATCAACAAGCACAATCGAATGCTGTAAACCACCAAACACTCGGAGACATCAACGCAGAGGAAAATGATGATAACATTTATCTGTTGAACATTCATAAGAACGGCAATAAAGGTCAAAATTATTTGGTTGTGCCGATTGGTGCTGATAAGAAGAAATTTTGACAATAAAGAAAAACAACTGACTTTGTTCTCATATGTCTTTTATTTTTATTACCTGCAAAAGTATGCGAATGGATTTTGTTAGTTCAAGGATAACATTATTTTAGAACCTACCTTCTTGTAGTAAGATATTTTAGATCTGACTCGAGAGTTCTGAATAAAGTTCGAGCGAGGTGATAGTACCCTTTTCAGTCATTTGGAGCTGGATTTAAAAGCAAAACTAAAAGAAAATAGACATAGGGCAAACGAAGAACTTATTGTATTATCTATATAAATAAATCTATATAAATAAAAATGAATCGCCGTTCGTTAGTCTGGCAAACTCGAGAACGGCTGGACCGATTTGGCTAATTTTGGTCTTGAATTATTCGTGCAAGTCCAGAGAAGGTTTAAAAGGTGTATTTCATCCCATAAACGACGTACAAAGGCTACTTCTGATGGCAAAACAAAAGTTTGCCGGGACAGCTAGTAGTTAAATAAAATAAAACGATATTGGAAATACGTTTATTTACAAGAGCTTAAATAATTAAGGTACGCATTGGTTAGAAAGGTGTTTGCTAACTACAAAGCATTTAGATTCAATAAAAAATATTAGAAAATTGACAATTAATATTTGAATTATACCTACCTAGATAAATTTATTATTATATTTTATTTATACAAACATAAGACAAAATGTTAAGGTAAATACACAAAACTGATATAATTGATTAATAATAAAGTTATAACTACATACAACTTAAAAGAAAGCTCTCTATACAAACATTCTAATAAATCTATCACAACATTCAAAGGCATTTTATATAATTTGGACCATTCTCTAGCAAACTTAAAATTAATTATGTTAACACCAATGCCTAAAACAACATTTTGCTCCCGTAAATATTTTTTTGTGGCAGCAGCAATGGGGTATTTTCAGGGCCCCTGTTTCTCTTTCTCTCCTTAGTTATGACTAGAGATGGGCAGTCGGATAAATTCTCGAAGGATAAATACTCAGTGGAAAGATAAATATGGATATTTATCCGTATTTACTCGTTTACACTGAGTATTTATCCAAAACCTAGGATAAATATTTTTGTACTCTTGTTTTAATTAAATTCGTGATGAAAATTGATAATATGTGTGATGCAACGGGTCGGGTAGGGCAGAGATGGCTCCAGAAGCACATACATCACCCAAATTAGTCATGTCTTGATCAAAGATGGCATGAAAAGTACTCGAAACCTATCTGGTTTCGAGTGGTATGAAGTTTGTAGGAAAATATGTATGAATGGAGATGAAGGTAAAAGGTATAAGGACATACCCGTGGTATCCAGGAACGTGATAAATGAAAATAGGCGGTATATATAAAATGTAAGTAGGTATATAAAAAATGTATCACGAACTCGGTAATTAGGTAAGTATAATTAGGTACTGGACCAATAGGTATCAAGAAATAAGTCTATCATAGGTCAATGAGTAGGTGGGCATAAACATGAACAATTTTCAGTTGGAATGGATATCCGGCTCTATCCGGTTTACCGAACGATTACTCACAGTCCGGCCGGATGCCTGACTATAACCGGATATCCGACCCTATCCGGTGCTCGGTAGTTTTTTCACGTCGATCTATAACCGGATATCCGGGTCTATCCGTTATCCGGCCGGTAAATCAGTCAGGACTTTCACAATCCAGCCGGATGTCACCCAATAACCGGATATCCGGATGAATATAACCGGATATCCGGCCCTATCCGGTTTCTGGCTTGCTCGGTCGATTTTTCATGTCGATCTATAACCGGATATCCGGGTCTATCCGGTATCCAGCTTATCCGGCCGGTAAATCAGTCAAGATTTTCACAATCCGGCCGGATGTCACCTAATAACCGGATATCCAGCCGGATTTCGCCCGATGTCCGGATATCCGACGTACTGGTGGCCAATAACCGGATATCCGACACACTGCCGCCCAATAAACGGATATCCGGCCGGGTGCGCCAGAGTTCATAATTTAAAGACACACATCAAAAAGCTTCCATAAAACTTCCTTATAAAAGTAGCAACATTTCGCGAAAGAGTGATATCTCGAAATGACAAGACAAGACAAGACATTTATTTTCTCTGACAAGCACAAATTACATACATATAAAAATTAAACAATATGAAAAAATAAAATACACAATCACACATGAATAGCCACGGTGTGGGTGTTTGTCAGCGAAGAGGAGACTCCGGCTCAGCATCAAGTCTCAGTTACTCGTGACGCTGGTCTTCCGCCGGCACTCAGTGAGAGGGGCGATATACACCATAATTATAATAATACTAGTGGACTCGACAGACGTTGTCCTGTCTTAACTATTAATATGAATATTAAAATTAGTATAACTTCCAGGGTGGCCTGTGCCCAGCAGTGGATGTAATTTTTTTCTTTCATAAGAACCTTCTCCTATCATTAATAAGCACAACAAAAGAAAAATTAGCGAAATCTGTCCACCCGTTCCAGAGTTATACCATGACAACGAAAAGTGGCATTGATTTTAATATATAAGATAGATAATATAATAATAATATAATAATAAAATAAAACAGTTAGACCTACGCATACAATAAATGGACCATACATAAATTATAATTATACTAGTGGACTCGACAGACGTTGTCCTGTCTTAACTATTAATATGAACATCTAGGGTGGCCTGTGCCCAGCAGTGGATGTCATTTTTTCTTTCATAAGAACCTTCTGCTGTCATTAATAAGCACAACAAAGAAAGAATTAGCGAAATCGGTCCACCCGTTCCGGAGTTATGACATGACAACGAAAAGTGGCTTTGATTTTTATATAATAGATACATTATGTACTTATAAAACATTAATTAAGTAATTAATTTAATAGTAATAAAACAATAAATTGTTGTATAAATGCGCAATCAAGCGACCAAGTCAACGCCAATCGTGTTTTTTTAAAAGAACTGAAGCAAAATATTTACTCTCACTTTGGATAAATACTCGAGTAAATACGAGTATTTATGGATATTTATCCTCCAGCGGATAAATACTCGGATAGAAACCCATCTCTACTCACAAGAGGTCTCTAAAAAAAAGGTGATCGATGTAACTGGCCGGAATAAAAAAAGGAAGAAAACACAAGCCCTACAAGATAATCCCGAAACATTGTATTATTATTAGTATTTAGATTTTGGTATTTATTATATCTAGATGAATACATATATTATATTACCCTACCCAACTAATCCTATGTCCAAATTCCCGTTTTCCAATCCGTATTATCCTTTTCTCGCGATTTATTTCCCCGCTTTTATATTATGTAGTTAAACTAAAATGACATTAGTCTAATTTTACCGTTTGCAACACTACAATGAAGAATTTAATGTGGCAAATGGGCTGATATAGCCCGGGTCTAATACGAAGAAAAAAAAAGAAAAAGATAATCCCGCCGAAATCGAGCTGTCAAAGAGTTAGAATAAAACAATTAAACACGCAGCGATGAAGGGAGACAGAACATTAGGTAGGTGTGGGTACTTACAGGCGTTCCTTTTTTATTTTAATGGCTACGCTTAGCCGTCATGTTTAATAGGATTACACGAGAAGTCGTGAGCTTACAGTGAGAGTAACATAATAGGCTTTTAATATAATAGTGTGTAGGTATCTATTGCTCTCGACTTCGGCCATGTGAGGTAATTACGAAGCGCCATCTGTAGGAATTTTGTGATACTTGCATATACAGATATAGGCGTATTCACCAGATTTATAAAACAGTGTTTCAGTTGGTATTTTTTTTATCACCAAGAACAAGCGTCCACCACCCTGCCTGATGTTAAGCAGCAATGTGGTCTTCGATGGAGCACACTTGTTCATTAGGTACCTATTCACCCCAATGACTTGAAGA
>SJJU01013696.1:0-10625 GCA_012932125.1 Conopomorpha cramerella
GGATGTTAGCGTCATGCCTAAAAGATCTTGCCGATTGTAACCAGGCAGGCAGGGGTATATGGGGGGGGGGAGCTCCTTTTTGCTGAAAATAGGCGCGCCTGGGTCTTAAGCGCATTGAACCTGACCATATTGGCCTCGCCCAAGATGCGACTTCACTAAGGGAAATGTTCAAACGCTCAACCAATGCTTCTCTAAGAACCCGGATTTGCGGTCCGCTGGCTCGCGCGTCAGATGTGTAACTCTCCACAACAGTGCTGTACGTACCCATAGATATCAAGTTTAAAGTCTTAAAAACAGCTTGTAGACATGGCTGAAAAGATAAATGGGTCGATAGTTCTTCAATAGAGAACAGGGTGACCACACTTCTACACCACGTCTCCGGAGTTCTCCCTTCGAACAGGACAGCGTTAAAAAGCTTTTGGAGCTCCCTCAATGTCCGTTTACCTCCAGCCTTCAACATTTCTGTTGTAACGCCATCCTCTCCTGTAGCTTTTCCGTTTTTGAGCTGTTTAAGAGCGATCTCAATTTTGCTAGCACTGACTTCTGGCAGGTCTTCGGTGAAGTGGCGTGTCAATGTGGCTCTAGAGTCATTTTCGGGATCAGGACGAGATGCATGCGATGCTTATAAACGGCCATAGAAGTCTTCAACTTCGGAAAGGACTGACGGCTTCGAAGTGACGACTTTTCCTCTTGCTGTGGTCAATTTCGTAATGTGGCTTCTTACAAGAGATTGTACGAACATTTTTGATCTCCGATTCTGCTCAATCGCTCTTTCTATTGAAATAGTATTGTGACATCGGAGGTCGTGCCGCGCGTGCTTACTAATCTCCTAGTTTAGAGCTCGCCTTGCGGTCGAAGTGACGGGTGGAGTTTCACATCGCTCTTTCAACAGCCGAAAAGTCTCCTCAGAAAGCAGCCCTTACACTCATTTCACAAAATCTCGTACCGTCTTCCCTGAGGAGCTGAGTCACATTATCGAGGTTCTTGTTCACATCTGTTGTGGTTTCCACAGCAATGAATCGGTTCTCCAAACTTAGCTGGAAAGCTTCGGTTCCCATTATAGTTTGGAGCATGGTTGGTTGGAGCCTGGCTTTCATCCTGGAGTCCCTGTTGACAAAAATACACACATTTCCTTCATCTCATGTTAACTCTTTCCCGGACATTGAACGGCTATAGCCGTCATAACAATAAAAAATCTATTGTGTTTTTTTCCTGTCCGCCAATGTGTTAATCAGCTAAAGCACTTGTGCCATGGAATTTAGACTACGAAATAAATATTTCTTTTTCTTTTAAATACATACTCATGTATACAAAATACCCAGACACATCCAAAATGTACTTAAAAGCTGTCAGCAGTGCGAATCGCACCCACGACCTTACGGAATGGAGGCAGACATGATGACCAATATACCAACGGGCCCTTCATTATTGAATGTATATCTTTGTGTATCGTCACGCACGCAGTCTAAGTATAAACCAATTAATTTATACTTGTTCTGTAAGGTTCAAGTACGTTCGGTGCGCAATAATAAAAAGAGCAACTTCAATCCAGTGGCGTGCTCTGACTTTTACGACAAGGTAGGCAGTAATACCCAAGGATTGACACCTATGTATAGGTAACTTGTCTTTACGAAATATAGGTACCTACCTAAGTACTCACCCGCAAAACACGGGACCTTCGTCAGCCTATGTCTTGAGTACAACAAAAAAAGATCTAGCAATAACTCTATTAGTCGGGTAGCCAAAATACTAAGGTAGGCAGTGTCTTTTTGCCTATATGGTGTGCACGCCACTGCTTAAATCTATACCTACTAATCGTACCTACAATTCTTCAAAGTTCCCCTCGATTTATCTGGTCTGCCATCATCAAGCCCTGATTTCCTTATCATGGAAACCACCTTTGAAATATCTACTTTCCATCAAAATATAACCATCAAAATCGGATCATAAAAGACGAAGTGTTGGGGTTTAAAAGTCTGTACATTTAGTTTTATATACATTTAAGTATCAACGCCTTCACTTTTGGTTCGGCAAAATTTTGTTAGTATATTATTGCTAAACCATTAATTAAGGTTCTCTTCGTACTGGCGTCGATACACATCGACATATTTGTGAGCATAAAATAAACATATTAATTGGAAAACAAAGTTTCCGTCATTTTTACTGCCTGATTTATATACACGAAGTTATCAGTGAACGAACAAAATAAATCATACATACTGTCGAATTGAATAACCTCCTTTTTTGAAGTCGCTTAAAAATGGTTGATAAGACCTGGAATGTCACAATGACACTGGCAATAATGACAGAGAGCGAAACACATGACTGGTAGTTTATGTGGCTGTGATTTAGAAATTAGAGGCTATCGAATATATTTCGCACAATAAGAGTGACCCCAACCAACTCGAGTGATTTGCGGTCACTGTGTTTTGGAGTAAGCAGAATCCTGAGTAAATGCCAACTGCTGACGACGTCGTCTTCACTCTCTCAGTACACGGTACATTTATATCGGACAGTGTAAGAAAAGTTAAAACTAAGTAATACGTAGATATCTGTATCAGAGGAACAAGTAATACTGCATAAAAAATACACTTCGCGCCTTTTAATCCTAATATGCGTCAGGCAGAGACACTGCTAAGCTAATGCCCACGGTTCACCAAACGCATGTAACCAAACGTGTCAGGGGTTGAGCTTAAAGCCGTCGAAGGGTTTAAACACCTTTTGGTATGCGGGTATTATTACAACGTTGACCTGCAATCAAATTATTAAAAAATCTACTCTGTAAAAAAGTGTGAAAATCGAACCAAAAAGTTAATAAACTAAGTGTTTATTAACTTTTTGATTCGATTTTCCGGATACGTCGGTTCCTCAATAACTCCCGTAACAATAAACTGTATTTATACAGGGAGTTTCAAAATGATGCAGTGGGAATTAATCAATCACCCTTTATTATAGTATACATAGACCTTAAATGAACATGATTAGAACCCCTCCAGCGTTTGACAAAAAAAATAACAAAACGATGTTTATCGACCATTTTATCGATAGAAATTTCTCCCAACACTGTTAAATGTATGTCCATAGACGGAATCTACTAATATTCCTACTATTAGCGAAAGTTTCCTTACTTGTCTCTTCATGGGTCGTTACATGTGTAAGGCCCGTGTTTTTTGTAAATAAAGGTCCGGTTTTAAGATCTACTACGAGGTATAGTAGAAAGCAGAACACAACCCATAACCCAAACAATGATTTCCTGCTGAAACCACGAACTAATAAATCAAGCTTAGCTGCTCCTCTATAACATGCACGTCTTCCATGAGTTTTTCCACATTATCACGCTTGTTTCATAATTTTTTTCATTGCAATTTCATATTATTCGTAATTATGGTTATTATTTACTCCTACATATTTGTTTATCTTTGATTTGTCAAAATTGTCGCTGTCATCAAATTACTATAATCTTTGGTCCAAAGGATCATTCACATGAAAGTAGGTAAGTAATTGAGTCGTTGAATCACGTTCGAACGTCGTTAATCTATCAAATCTCAATTCGTTAAAATAGACTGAATATTTACTGAGATTTGGTACGAGCTATAAAATATGCATCAAATTATTGGCTTAATTACAAAACACAAGCGTTTAAAATGCAATTCTTAAAAAATATTATTAAAAAAATGGTAAAAGTTTAAATTTTAAATAGTAAAGCTACTAGAAAATAGGCTCAACAGGTCCACCTTCATCAGCAAGGCATAGGCGTGTTCGTTAAAACATAGAATCCCTACTCATATGATTAGGGACTTCAAGAATTGTAGCAGCTCGGCGAGTACTCGTTCGTGGATTTATGCGGAAATCCAATACTGCCTCTTCCATATTTGGGTCCCGATTGCTTTGTCGTCCTTCAGGCCTATTTCCTCTAAATGAACCGGTACTATGAAGTCGCATAACCATTTTCCGGAAACAGTCCCTAGAAGTCAACCTACGTTGTTTCGCCTCTGGTTTCCCATCAATAAATCGCTCACGATAAAGCACACGTGCTTGCTCAAGGCTTCCATCAGCTGCCCCCGCACATAACATAATATCGTAATATTCGCTATTGCTGTAGAAAACCACTTCCAATAATTAGGTACTCTAAGTAAGTCCAGTTAAGAGAATGAAAAATTTCAGTATTATTATTCTTCCGCGAAGTCAAAAGTCATATTGATGCTGTTCGTCATACTGATCTCTACCTACATGCTACTGGTTAATCTCTAGTCTATTCGCGACGAAGTGCTAATAGCATCTTGAAATAGTAAACCTATTGCTATCTCTTTGTACCACGACAAACTTTTACGCCGAGGAGAATGAAATGAAGCAAGTTGATCAGAAATATCTATGCTTTTTTGGCATCATTATAATCGATATTTGCACCGGGTTTTATGACGTTCGCCCCTTTTGGTAGTAACGCTAGACATACCGTCTCCATGGCATGTTGTAATCATTAGTACACCTTGCTTATCACGCCATTTTAGTACAGTATAGAGATTGTCCTGAACATTGACTCATCAACGACAGTTATATCGGATAGCAAGTAGATGCGCACGTCTGCAGAGAATGGCCCGTACGCCGAGAGGCAGGTAGGGCTTGGGTGGTGGTGGGATTATCCCTGTAAAAAAAAAATGTTATGTCGGATGGCATGAAAAGACTACGAAAATTGTCAACCATTTAACAGTGGATCACAGTGGTTCTTTACTTTCCAATAACACCTATTTGGATTTCTGTAAAGTGCCATCATTGGAATGGAATTAAATCTACTGTACGACATATTTATTCGGTGCATAAAAGTATTATAATACAGCACATTCAGTTTCCAGTAGTACTCAATGGAAGGATTGAGACCTATGTAAATTATTACCCCAAAAAATGTATCCGTTCCTCTTTAGTGACACCTTTCCATCGCGTCATTCGACTAAATTCTGCGGTACACAATTTGTTCCAACATAGCGTAATTATTGGTATGGATTACCGTTTCATCAATCAATATCATAGGGTACAAAATATTCATATTTTGTTTTCCAGGTTTCTGCTCGTATATGACTCATTGAACGTGGAGTAGAAAACTTACGAAAATAATTTCATGAGTCACATGTGACTCAAAAAAAAAACTAAAGTGAGAAAGAGCTAAAAAACTAACGAAAGAGTAGTTTATGAATACAAAGTATAGAAATATTGTTTTTTTTTTTTAAAGTTTTTAAAAGTTATTATGTTTAAATAAAAAAAAACAATGGACGTGGGGCTTTATTAGGTATTATAAGTTGTATGGGGACAGGGAAGTTGTCAGTGATGGAAGAATTTTCTATCAATAAAATGGGCGATAAATGTCGTTTTTTTATTTTATTTATTAACTCCGGGATGGTTCTAATCTTGTTCATCAGGTTCGATGTACACTATAATAAAGAGCCGGTATATTTTATGTCGATATACGTAAATACAGAGTCGCAAAAACAAATTTTCTACTTGCCGGTAAACGGGACTGTGAGCCCGACTGGTCTAATTGCACAGGCAAAGAGCTAACAAGTCAACAACGGCCTGCACTCAAAGCTATCACGACAACTAGATGCATGTACACAGGCTCGAAGTAACGACCGGTATGGGATAGTGGTCAGATAATCGGCCTCTAGGAAGACCGTCCGAATTCCGACAACGTTATATACTTTCTTAAATACATTTTTTTTCTTTTATCTCTATTATATAAAAATGAATTGGTGTTCGTTAGTCTGGCTAAAACTAGAGAACTACTGGACGAATTTGGCTATTTTTGGTCTTGAATTACACGTGGAAGTCCAGGGAAGGTTTAAAAAGTGTATTTCATCCAATACACGGGGTACAAAGGCGACTTCCCATGGCAAAACAAATGTTTGCCGAGACACCTAGTTTTTAATAAATATTTATAAATACAACACACAGACACGAGAGTATTAGAAAGAGACAATGTACTCCGTCATACAGGTTTCTTACAAGGCATTACTTATAATTGTTAGTTAGCTTAAAAATAATTGTTTCATGTAAATATTTTCTACTTCAAGATTCTTTTCTTGGCCGATTTCTAGTTATGTGATACCTACCGATTTCTAGTTATGATTTATATGGGTGATGTAATGGGCCGGGTGAGTAGAGGTCGCCCCAGAAAGACATACATTGACCAGATTGGTGATGTCCTGGCGGAAGGTGGCGTGAAAAGTACTCGAAATCGGAGGTCATGTATGAAAAGATGTATGAATGTAGATGAAGCGAAAGGGGTATGTCAGGACCGTGACAAATGGAGATCTGTTGTCTCTGCCTACCCCTCTGGGAGACAGGCATGAAGTGTATGTATGTATGATACCTACCTAGTATCACATAACTAGAAATAATAAAAACTTTTTGTTTGAACTCTAATAGGTGATACGGGTACCTATGACTTATGAGGAAATACAATGCACGCGAGAGATTCTTAAGAATTAATTGGAATAATTTCTATTGGCAGAAAAACGTTGGGTCTTCTATTGATCTCAAATTTTATAAACCTAAAGGCAATTAATTACAACCGTTTGATCGGTTTTGATGGTGCTTCTGAAATAATAATTAAAGGCAATATTAAAATTTCATAACGACGGAAATCTTAACGGTTCGTTGCTCGGGGTCTTTTTACACTCTGCATAAGCGTGCCAGAGTACTAACAAACTTCATAAATCATCGATAATTGTTTCTATTTGTGCACCCACCAGGTCGTCACTACAGCATTTTGTAGGTGAACATCTAGCTCACAACACATAAATAATAATAAATAAATATTTTACAACAACACACACATTGCCTTCATCCCATGTTAAGTAGCTAAAGCACTCTGTATTATGGAAATCAGACAACGAAATATACTTACTTAAATACTTTTTTCTTTCTTTTAAATACATACTTATATAAATAAAACACCCAGACACATCCAACAAGTACTTAAAGCTCATCACCTAAATACCTGCCAGCGGTGGGAATCGAACCCACGACCCTACGGAGCAGAGGCAGACATGCTGACCACTACACCAACGGGCCCGCCAACACAATCGATTAATCAGTATTTAAACATTATGTTACGTAATTGTATCATAAATAATGTGTGATGTTGGAAATGTTACTCCTAATAAAGCTTTCCACGTTTTGTTTTGGTCGCGTTTTATCAAACGGTCGAGTGTCAAATCTCCGCCCGGCTATTCTTTGAGAAATATGAAAATAGCTGCCGTGCCACGGATAAAATCTGAACATTTTCCCGCCACCGCACCGCGTCGGGCGCCATCTTGTCGTGCCATCACGCTGCAATGAGCGCATTGTTGTGCGTACATCCGACACTGAGCTGGGCTAGTAATGTTTTACGTCATTCAAATGCATTCTTACGTAATATCTTCTTGAAATATTTAACCTTTTACACCTTGCAAATATATTTTTATAACAGATAATTATTTTTACTGAGACTAGTATGAAAATTACTACATTTTACTACATTTATTGCACAGTCGGGCATGAATTTGTAAAAGTGTTGAAACTCATATGAAGGTCATAAGAATATTAAGGTATTTTTTTACATGTTTCAATATAAATCTATATAAATAAAAATGAATCGCTGTTCGTTAGTCTGGCTAAAACTCGAGAACGGCTGGACCGATTGAGCTGATTTTGGTCTTGAATCACACGTGGAAGTCCAGGGAAGGTTTAAAAGGTGTATTTCTTCCAATACACGGGGTACTAAAGCGACTTCCTATGGCAAAACAAATGTTTGCCGGGACAGCTAGTAAATAATAAATATTTTACAACAACACACAATATAACAACTGTTATTTACTTATTGGAAATTTAGTGACACCAAGTCAGCGACAAACGTTGCATAACGCTGTTTTATAAGGACTACAGTGAGATTAGAGTACCTATACCAGTAATACCTATGTTTTTATACCTATTATTATCGGGATAGCGGACTTGGTCCCTTGGTTTAGTGGGTTCAAGATAGTTGATCAGCGATTAAACCGTTTGTATAAGTTTCGTTTCTGGGCGTTGACACCGGACAATAGTAAACTAAATTAATCTTAGCAGCAGCATTTCCGTGAGGGAATTAAAAACAACCTACATACCGTCATATAATCGTAATCATAAGAAAAACATTCAAAAGCTATTCATTCATAGATAATGGGTACTTTTGAAATTAAAAAAGATCTAATCGAGATGTCGCAATTTTCGTCCCAATTAATGTCATTTTAAATAATAAAAATTTCGCAGAACATCCAGTCAGGCGGGTAAATAAAACAAATTGTAGAAAGATGTGGATCCAGCCAAACTTCCTGAATTTTGAATACCTTGTAGAATTAAGTGAGCTCGTGATCGTCTATGAGTGCAATTATTACTTCAGTGTTCGTTTTCGAGGTTATTTGTTTGCGTTACATAATATTACTATTTGTAGTTCTGCTAGAGAGTATGCTCCGTAGCACAGCAACAATCAATAACTATTATATTATTAATCAAGGATTTACACTAAGGTTTATACAAGATCATATTGAAAACGCTGTCATATTGAGCGTCTGTGGTCCAGTTGGTCGGATACTTGACTTGTAACCGGAAGGTCCCGGGTTCGAGTCCGGCTACTGGACGTGTACCAATGGGACTCTTTATCAGAGCCTATGTACGCAACGCAACGCTCGTACGGTGAAGGACAACATCGTGATGAAACCCGCACCCCACGAGGTGTGTGAACCCTATAACGGCGATGGGCTCACCCCCTGTCACGTTGGGTTAAATACGCTTGGTGAACCGTGGGTACTTGCTTTAGCAAGTGCTTCTGCCTGCCCCTCTTTGGGATTAAAGGCGTGAAGTGTATTTATTTTATTTTTTTATTGAAAACGTTGGCGAAACTCGAGAAAATCACTAAGCCCCATGATACCACACAGTACTTGGGACAAGCGTAGAAAAAACTTACCTCTACAAGCTTACAGATAAGCTACTTTTGTTTCTTGTCTCGAATGCCACTTTACATAGCTGCTGGAAGGTTGTGGTTTCAAGCAGTGGGGGTGTGTTTGGATCTTTTTACAGAATTCAAATGAGTGCTTTTAAAAAAATATAAATACCTACATTCTCCACGCTACCTCCGAGAAAAGACCCTCGTCTCTCTTGACCGATAATGCTTATTCACATTCCGAGTTTTCCGCTCCACTGTCGATATCGCCCCGTGAGATGAGCTAGGAATTTCATTTAACTTAGGTCAGACAGCAATTAAAGTTTATTAGATGTAATGAACCTCTAGTACTATAGAACACCTATTCCTCCCATACTAATTAATGCATTTCATAGTCAATCACAGCTCTACTAAAACCGTTTATGACATACAACTGACAAGTTAAGTTGAGTCTGGATGTATCTTCAGAAATAGTTATACCGCTATTGTAGGGCCCTCCCTATATAACGTAAATTGCCGAGTTCAATCCCGCCAAAACATTATGTGAATAACTAGCGAAGATTCGATGGAGCTGCTTGTTTATCTCTAAAAAGTAATGAAATGCAGTACCTGGTTTTGTTGTTTGTTTTGTCCTGTACATCAGTTTTTTTTTTCAGGGATAATCCCACCACCATCCAAGCCCTACCTGCCTCTCGGCGTACGGGCCATTCTCTGGAGACGTGCGCATCTACTTCCTTTTGCCCCTTTTCACGCACACGTTTCCTTGACTCCATACAAATTATCTTTATCCGTCCCTGTTTTGTTGCCAACTCTCCCCCTTCTGGGGCATGACGACCACATTACGGAGACTTCGCGTACATCAGTATTATAGAAATACGCAGCTTTATCAGGCCTACAATTTTATTTGACTGGTTATTGATAGGGGCAATTTACCATCGTCAACGGGTTTTGGCGACGGCTTGGTGTAATGGAGCACTTGGTTTTTTACCCTCATGTACACTTCAACGGCCAAGTCGCACAACATGAAAATATGTTCATTCGTAAATAACAGTTACAAGTTCCAAGATTAATTGTTTCCGCTAAAGGTAAACCTGTGCTACGGAAACAGGCTTCTCATTCTATTTGACACATAGTATTGTAAAGGACTAAGGAAAATAATAATTTTACAAGATATAATTGGGAAAGATAAAAATAAAACTATATTACAAGACAAGACAATACATTTATTTCTCTGCCAAGCACAAATAACACACACATAAAACAGAAAAGCAATATAAAAATACACAGACACAGATGAATAGGCACAGTGTGGCTGTGCTTGTCAGCGAAGAGGAGACTCCGGCTCAGCATCAAGTCACAGTTACCCGTGACGCTGGTCTTCCGCCGGCACTCAGTGAGAGGGGCAATTACATCATAATTATGTCGAATAGATTTATACCTACACATACAATAAAATAAATGGACCATACATAAATTATAATAATATACAATTTCATATAAAACCATAATTAATACAAATAAAATAATAGTAATAAAATATTATGTATGCATGAATGTACCCAAGTGTGTACCTAGCCAGCACAAACGGTTGTTTGTGGTTTCAGACTAACGAAAGCTGTTGTTGCGTTAACAAGTATTTCCGCAGTTTAATTTTGAACATTAATATAGAGTTACT
>SJJU01013697.1:9247-19734 GCA_012932125.1 Conopomorpha cramerella
ATCAAATCAAATCATTTATTTGTGAATACATGTCAAAAAAGATGTTCAGTAATATTGTTATGTTACAATGTATCCTGCCACAAAAGCGTACAAATGTCAAACTTATTGTATAGGTAATGTTAATGTCGAAAATAAATAATACAAAGAAAAAAATAAAATAAACTAATTACAAAATTGAAACAATTAAATCTAGAGAATACTAATAGAATCAAAGAGTCTTTAATTTGTCATTAAAAAAATCATTCACAGTATAATAAGATTTAGCTATCAGTAAGTTTAATAAATTATGTCTAAATGTCATGATGTCTAACTCTCTTAGAGCCTGAGGCAATTTATTGAAAATCCTTGGTGCCATACCTATTAGGCTGTTAGATTTTAGAGCCGTTTTAGCCTCGTCAACAGCCAACCTAGTAGGGTCTCTGATGGATCTCTGTTTGTGTTTATTAGCATTCCTAAATAGGTCTGGATTCTTTTTAACGAATAAGCACACTTCAAATATGTAAAGACAAGGAAAGGTAAGTATTTTAAGTTTCTTAAAATATGGTTTGCAACTTACTCTTTTTCCTATCCTAGAGACAGCTCGAATACAACGTTTCTGGGAGCAAAATATAGAGCCTTTTTCTGAACAATTTCCCCAGAAAATGATTCCATATCGAAGAGTTGACGACACATAGCCATGATAAGCAGTAAGAACAGTTTCTAAATTAGCAATTTTTGAGAGCATGTAAAGAGCATACGAAAATCTATTTAATTTTGAACATATTGCCAATGCTTGTGGTTCTATGTCATGGTTTTCTTGAGGCGCGTGCTAGGCCTGCTGATTGCTGTATGTCACGCTTTGTGCGACTCGGCTAGTTTCAACGAATCGCAGCGCGTTATATGTCTTGTCACTTATTTCTTGGAGCGCTGTGCTAGGGGGGCTGTGGTGGGCTAACGACGCAGGTCGTCGACTCGGCAAGGTCGTGTGTCATAATCCGTGTCGATTTGCAAGCGGCGTTTTTAAAAGGACGCCGGAGACGACAGCTGATTGGAATCGTGACTTAATGAGTGATGTTTGAAAGTATTTTCGACTAGTGACGGGGCGTCCACATTCGCGTAGCTTCAATATTTCATACAAACTATAACACCCTCTATTTAGTAACACGTCCCACAGGTTAGGGATAAAAAGTAGCCCATGTCCTTTCTCAGGGTCTAAAGGTGCCAAATTTCATCAAAATCGGTTGAGAGGTTTAAGCGGGAAAGCGTAACAGACAGACAGACAGAGTTACTTTCACATTTATAATATACTAGTGGACTCGACAGACGTTGTCTTGTCTTAACTATTAATATGAATATAAAATTAGTATAACCTCCAGGGTGGCCTGTGCCCAGCAGTGGATGTCATATTTTTCTCTCATAAGAACCTTCTGCTGTCATTAATAAGCACAACAAAGAAAGAATTAGCGAAATCGGTCCACCCGTTCCGGAGTTAACATATTTTGGGATTCATTTTTATATAGTTTAGTGAGGATTACGAGCATTTTCCGTGGAGTCGAATCTAGTTTGCGTGCGAATATAGCTAATATTGAGCGTCTTGAGTTCCGACAAGGTCGCGTGGCGGCTACCGACGGTCGTTGGCCTAGTCAGTAGTAGCTGCTGTGCTCGCAGACCCCTGCCGCCAGAGCAGAGGGCCATTGCCCCCCCGCTTCTTACGGGACCTAGGTGTAGGGTTACTTGCACAATGTGACATAAGATGCGATTGCTACAATGTGGGTTTTATAGTTCATTGATGCGTGTGAGTGCTGTGCACACCAACCATGTAGGCAAAAAGACACTGCCTACCTTAGTATTTTGGCAACCCTACCTAATAATAGAGTTATTTTTTTGTATCACTATGAACAAGCGTTTGACCACCATCCTGCCTGATGTTAAGCAGCGATGTGCTCGACGATGGTAGATCTTACTCACGACATAGGCTAATGAAGTCCTGTGTTTTGTGGGTGAGTAGATAGGTAGAGGCATCTATATTTCGTAAAGACAAGTTACCTATACATAGTCAATCTTTAGAGATTACTGCCTACCTTGGCGTAAAAGCCAGTGCACGCCACTGCCTACTGCACTGTAAGGTGGAATTTTAAAACTCCAAAAATGTCTAGATGTCTCTAGTAGGTATTGTGTCAGTTACAGACTGGTGAATATTGTAACATGTAAACATCAACAGAAAAAATGAGCTGTCACCTTTAATACTGACTGCTCGATGTCAGTCATTTCGTTGACATTAGTCCCCCTTAATACAGCTAGCGCCATCTTTCGAGACTAAAAGAAGCAAGGGCCCTGAACATTCCTCATTAACTCCATATTGTGAAATACTATTTATTCATTTTAATCCCAAAGCGGTACTTGTAAGCAAATGCCCACGTATCACCAAGCGTATTTTATAAATAAATATTTGTATGCCATTTTGTTTATAGATGTGATATTTCTGCTACGGTGCGGTGCATTGAAAGCCGACCCTTGCAGAACGGAGAGAAACGTTACTCACAGAACCTTTCCACTATATTGTTTACGTATTTCCAATTAAAACACCTGTCATAATCAGTTAATTCTGAATACAGATTGCAAACCTTTGTTACACGCGCTCTCGTGGAGTAAATTGTAATTTTACTCACATTATAATATAATATTATTCGTTTAATGAGCAGTAAATCTGTATTACAGCAGCATGTTAAAATGCTACTTATAAAAGTACTAGTGGACGCTCCGAGATTACATTCGTGTACCTGCATCCCAAATTTCAACTTAAGCGGTTTACATTTTTCATACAAAAGTATTTTCCCGTTAATTCCCGATCCCGTGGGAATTTCTCGAATACCTTTCATAGTGCACCCCTACGGTACCTAAGCTACGTCGTTTCCAAATGTCAAGTGTCTACATTTAGCCGTTAGGGCTGTGTGTTGATATATCATTATTTAATGAAACGCGCACAGACATTATAACTCAATATTGTTCACCGCGTATATTTTTTCCCATGCTTCAATTCGGAGAAAATATGAAATATGCGTGATGGCGGTGACGCCACAAGACGCGTAGCATCTTATTTTATGGTCCATGTAGAGGGTTTATTTAAAATAAAAAAAATTCAAATGGTTGGACATTATGTCGTGACTAGGTGATCCGGCAAACGTTGTTTTGCAAATGTATATTATTCCTGTTCCCGTGGAAATGTATGACACAAACACGCTGAATATTAAGCCTCTACTTCGGTTTAGACTTTTCATAGAAACGGGTTTTTTCCCAATAAATCCCGTTCCCGTGGAAATTTCGGGAATTCCTTTCTTAGTACACCTGTCGTAAAGCGATTTTTAAAGTCAACATTATGAATGATAACTACTATTAAAATGAAAATAAAAAATAAGGGTCCCTTATCTTTCACTTAATGTGAATATACCTGGAAAAAATTATATACCTACAAAAAAAATATGAATTGATGTCGGTTATTATGACAGTTTTCAGGCCGTTTAGATTGATTCGTATCGCAAACTGAATAGGCATTAGCCGGTGAAAGTTTTTTTTGTTACATCAAAAATGTATAATGGTGACCTGAAATGTTCAATGAACAGACAGACTATTATGCAATCGAGATGTTTCTAAGCTTTCTTAAAATGTTCGTCAATCATTATAATTTTATATATACACTAGCTGTCTCGACAAACATTTATTTTGCCATAGAAAGTCGCCATTGTACCCCTTGTATTGGAAGAAACATTTTAAAGATTCCCTGGACTTCCACGTGTAATTCAAGACCATTAAAATTAGCCAAATCGGTCCAGCCGTTCTCGAGTTTTAGCGAGACTAAATAACATCAATTCATTTTTATATATATATAGATTTGTCATTCTAACCAAACACCTGGATAGCAAAGGATGCAAAGCTCTTATTTAATGCGATTTTATTTGTACAGTGGCCATTTTAACCATGATAAATAGGTGCCTACTAATTTATCAGCCGAGTGGTGACGGTGAATAGTGTGTCACCCAGCCCAACTTTTCCTGTCGTGGGGGTCGTAAGAGACGACCGAGGGAACTCTCCAGAGCAAAAACCCGCCTGCCAGGCGTCCAGCAGTGGACGTCATGAGGCTGATGATGATGAATCTATAGGTGAAACTAAATAGGTGAAATACATACATCATCATTTAAAATGTTTTATGTCATTAAAATCAGTACATTCGTGCACACGCAATAACACAATAATTATAGAAGAAAAAGTCTTAAAAGCGAATCAAATCCAATCCTTCATGCTTCAATGTTTTGCCTTGACAAGAAAATCTTGGGTGTTTTCGCAAAGACGTATGTCGTAATCTACGTTGAAAACTGCAATTTGTACGCTCTGTAGAGTGGACAATACTTTCAAGTGTGCAAGAACGCGAAACGTGTGCCGAGTGTAAAAGGACCTGGGACTGAAAAAAAAATTGTTTCAGTTCCTCGACTTTGTTCGTATTGACGAGTCCAACAACGTTTCTAAGGCCACGTTGCTCGGGGTCATTTTACACGGAGTATATTGATATTAAATGTAGAGTACTTAAACACTTCACGGCTTTTATACTCAAAGCGGGATAAGCAGAGGTACATGTTATTTTGATTTGTTACCTTTAAAAGCGTCATTGTAATCCATAAAAGCTAAACTGCTGTATGTGCCTATAAGCACAAAAGGCCTTCTGCAGCCACCTTGCAATTTTCCACAGGTTAACACATTCGCTAACAGTATAATAATGACAATAGAAGTTTCATAGTTTTTCGCCTTTCACTGAAAGTGTTAGAAACTTAAATTTTTAGCAAGTTTTCTAGCAAATTTAATAGCGTCTGTGGTCCACTTGGTCGGATACTTGACTTGCAACCGGGAGGTGCGGGTTCGAGTCCGGTTACTGGACGTGTATCAATGGTACTTTTTTTTAGAGCAAATGTACGCAACGCAACGCTCGTACGGTGAAGGACAGCATCGTGATGAAACCCGCAAACCACAAGATGTTTGAACCCTATAATGACGATGGGCTCACCCCCTGTCACGTTAGGTTAAATGCGCTTGGCGAACCATGGGTACTTGCTTTGCAAGTGCTTCTGCCTACCCCGCTTTGGGTTTAAAAGGCGTGAAGTGGCTTTTATTCTCCCATTTTATATGGCATTGCGTCGCTGACTCCAGTCACGTTGCTTTTAATACCCCTGGCAAACCGTCGTCTTTTGCTTGCCATGTGTCTCTGCTTACCCCGCTTTCGGGTTATACGGCGTGAAGTGTATTTTTTGTATATTAGGCAGCTAAATTAACGTCTACGCACAACCGTTGTACCGTAAACTATTCGCTTATCCACGGAGCATGACCAGTGACTGTCCTTTTATGTACATATCGACCTTCATTGGAAATATGGAATAAGTCATGTGTGGGAATGCGCTTTTTAACCGACTTCAAAAAGGCGGAGGGTCTCAATTCGTCGGTATTTTTTCTCCTCTAAACTTTTGACTGGGAGAAAGCTCATGCTTTCCGCTTGGTCCTCTATAAATTTGGTTCATTTCCGACAATGGCATCCATGGGAAAACCCGGCTTATTCCGATTATGCACCCTGGAAAATGTATCCTAGGGTAGATATTCGGAAAATGCTCGCTCGATTATCCACCCTGGCATACAATAGAAAAAATAATTTATATGACGAGGTGGATTCTCGGACGCGTCTTTTCCCACTTTTCACCCTGGAGTGGATTTTCTAGGGTAGATGTTCGGAACAATCCGAAAATCCACAAACCTGTACTATTTTGATGATTGATTCTCTTTTGATGATTGAGATCTTTATCTTTAAAATTATTTTTAGTGTTATTACAGAAGAACGCATTATTCGTAAAATATTCTACGAGTATAATGTAATAGTCGAGATATCGATAGTGTTATCGTTAATTAGTTTACGCAACCACGACTCTTGTGTCGTATTCATAATGCGGTTTGGCTCGTTTTTTTTTTAAATAACTATTACAATTAGCAAAATTAGCAATAGTTTTAGAAACGTTAGGTTGCTCATCAATAGGAAGAATTTTACTATCGAGACAATGTTGGTATATTCAGTCCCAATACAAAATGTCATCTCGTGAGCCAAAAAATTGTCTTATTTTGTATGGAGATGAACATTTCTTTTGCGTTTCCACGCATTGTAGCCGTAGTAAAAGTTGTTCCTGTTGATGAGCCTAACAACGTTTCTAAGACCATTGCATTCGGGGTCCTTTTACACGCAGTATATCTACCCGATTGTAGCAGAAATAACGTACTTATGCTAATTGTTCGAGACAATGCCATCGGCGCATGCGGCGAACAGTGGTAGGCCACGTCAGTCGCGTCACACGCCCACCGCTTGTTGCCGCTGAAAATTACTATTGTGTAGTCTTCGATTCCGCACACAAACCATCCACATTGCAAACTAGAAAACAAAACCGAATCGTGTACAACAACAGACGAAAAAAAGAGAAAGTAAAAAACAAAGCAACGAGTGCACACTCCACGAAGGCCGCATTAAAAATAAACACAATTTACCATTTAATAGTTAACCAAAAAGTGAACGGCGTGAGAACTCCGCGAATAGAAAAAAAAAACGCGCACAAACTAAAAAAAAAAACTCGTGCGTATCAGCATCCGATGTGAGTAACGCACAAAGGGAAAACAAAACAAACTTACTCGCCTCTGTGTTAGAGGTTGTAGTTGAAGTTTAGTGCAAAGTGTGGTGTTTGTGGCGTGGCTCATGCGGCGGCGGCGGCGGCGGCGGCGCGCTGCTCGCCGCGCTGTCGCTCTGCCAGCTACTGGCGCTGGGCGGACACCAGGGGCACACCAAGATGCTCTATACGTAAGATCTGTCGTGCTATAACCTATACAGTGGCAGCGAGGGTAGTTTTTAATACTGGTGGATAGGTATAGATCGCAGAAGACAATGAGAACATTCCAGTGAAGCCAGTGATTGCGCAAGAGGGTAGTTTTTATCGGCTGCCACGAGGGGCACGCCAATATCCTCTATACGTAAGATTTGTCGTGCTTTAACATACTCAGTGGCAGCGAGGGTAGTTTTTTAATACTGGTATTTACCGGCTGCCACGAGGCGTTACTAATGAATAGGTATATTAATTCACAACAGACAAGCATTTCTGTGATTCTAGTAACTACGAAAGAGGGTAGTTTTTTATTACTGGTGAATATTATGTGACTAATTTTTGCATAAGAGTGTAGTAATTTGGTAACTAGAGCCTACAGTGGACGCTGATAATCGGCATAGACAGTATTTCTATACAATATACAGAACTGCTGCCTTTCCGGTAGGTATACTTCCTTCGTGACGCAGGAGCGGAATAGTGTTAGTATAGTTAGTATAGTGCTTTTGCAGTGTTTTTACAATAAACAAATTACGCAGTGTCGATGTAAAGCCCGTGTAGCATATTATATTTATAGAAGACATTCAAGTCCTTGCAGTCTTTTAACCCTTTGACAGGCAGAAGGTTTGTTTGAAATTCATTGATTTTAGACTGTATTTCAACGGACTAAGTTTTAAAATTAAGTGGGATTTATATTCCCTCTGCCTGGTCAAGGGTTAAGATTTAGATTTCGATAGTTATTGTTTGGACCAGCTGTCATGATCAGCGTCTTGAAATCCTATTATTGAGTCTATTATTATAAAGTTACAAGTTCAAGCTAAACTGTCATTGGCTGCTTGAAACCACGTTCAGTTGCTCTTACTCCTAAAAAGTGTGTGGTGAAATCGGCGTTTACACCATTGATCTACTATTATTACTACTTATGTAAGAACCATTGTACTCATGAATGCAATAAATTATTATGATTAAGACTATATAAAAATAAGTCGGGTTTACCTCCCTGACGGACGCTATAACTTCGGAACGCACGAACCGATTTCCACGGTTTTGCATTCGTTGGAAAGGTCTCAGACTCCGTAAGGTTTATAGCAAAGAAAATTTAAGAAAATTTTCAACAGAAAAGCGGGAAAACGAAACGAATCCATCAGCCAGCCGTGTTTGCTAGTTTGAAAATAAAAACAGCTTGTACAATTAATTTACGTATGTTTCATATTGTCTTCACTTTTTGATGTTATGCAGCACGTAGCAAAAAATATCCAATAGTTTATTACCTTTTGGTAATTACGAAAGAAAGTCCAGACATTAAAAATAAATACATATCTACTACCAACTAAAACGGTGGAAATTGCTGCGAGTCATACAATCGTATTAAATATGTTTCCTCTTGTTTTATTACTAATATTGCAAATAGGTTATGAAAACGACAAATTAATTACTTTCTATATTATAGTAATTAGCTTGATCATTTCCGTTGATTTCAAGTTTCACTTTATCTAAGCTTTATTTTTTCGAAGAAATATTTTTAATTGGCTCGTTTACAAATCTTGTTATTTATATAACGTATCATTATGAGGTATTGCCATTATTTACGTAAATAATCTGACACGAACCCGCCCGTATGCTGGTCTTGGTCCAATAAAGCAATCGATAATAAATTCTTCGATAACGCATTATTCAAAGCCCTCATAATACAATAGAGTCAACCACTATCATTTACGTTGTAAACGTGTGTGTCAATTCATTGCCAGCAGATAATCCTTGATCTTGAAACTGACAGTGAACAATTTAAGATTCCAAGGAAATTAGTCAATTATCTTATCTGCTAACGACTCCATTATCACGACTATCTTGGTAATTTATGCGCATTTGTGTGTACTCTCCGTGTTTAGCTACGCAATCTCTGCACGTCGGGAATTTCCATTATCTACGTGTTGAAAATTGCGTTCGGTAAAAAAAATGGAATCAGAAATATACAATTTAAGATTATTTTTCTGTTTGTTACAGGTTACCTAGCACTGGACAACCGCCTATCCTCATCTCCCTCGCAGACAGTGCCAAGTTAGATTTGAAGAGCCCAGAAGATTTATTATACGCTAACAATTCTGAAAACCACAATGACACCAAACCGTTCACATTGGTCGAGAGTAATGATACGATAGAAGGTGAACCACCTCCTGAAGACAAGGTGTCAGAAACGCTTGTTGTAAAAGCAAAATCTATGCATGAAACGCGGGTCACTGGAGAACCATTCTCGAGCACTCCGCCTCCCGTCACGCTTCCATCCGAAGATGAATCACAACCAGCGGAGTCGGAAATCACAGAAGACCAAGAAAACATTCCAGTGAAGCCAGTTACTCCGCAAGAGGATATACCGTCGTTCTCGGAATGGGCGCAAAAGCAACTCGCTGAAGCGGAAAAAAAGGACACAGTGTTGAACCACTCCACACAAACTAGTCAGAGCAGTAGCAACTTTAGCAGCAAAAGCACCAAAGTGAGGTCGAAAAACTATGCGTCACCGGCATGCGGCGCTAAGCTGGTGGCGGTGAACCCGGAGTCCGGCTCGGCCAGCGCCATCCTCTCGCCGAACCGCGACGAGTACATGCTCAACACCTGCAATAGCCGCATCTGGTTCATCGTCGAGCTCTGCGAACCACTTCAGGCGCAGAAAATAGAGATCGCCAATTTCGAATTGTTCTCTTCGACACCTAAAGACTTCTCGGTGTACTTCAGCGATCGATTTCCGACCAGAGAGTGGGCGAGCGTCGGACAATTCACAGCCGAGGAATCGCGAGATGTACAAAGTTTCGATTTGTACCCTCATCTCTTTGGAAAATTTATCAAAGTGGAGATGCACTCCCACCATGGCTCAGAGCACTACTGTCCCATTTCACTGTTCAAAGTGTACGGCACATCGGAGTTTGAAGTGTTGGAGAAGGAGAGCTCGCAGCACGCGTCGCAGCTGGAGGAGGACGAGGAGGACGAGATCATGGAGGTGGCGGACCTGCCGGCCGCCGAGACCGAGGCCTCCAAGAACCTGTTCGGCTCCGCGCGAGACGCCGTCATGTCCATCATGAAAAAAGCTGCTCAAGTCTTAGTCAAAACAGAAGTTCCTAAAAATGCGTCCAGTGTCCAGAACGACACATCCAATGACGAAATGTACAAAAAGTGTTGCTCACCCAGCCATATTATAGTTTGTGATAATTGCAGTGAAACGCTTTATAACGACGTGTTCGAGCTCATTAGCTGTAGCTCCGACAAGCTAACCGGTTTGTTGCGCCTCATTTTCTTAAAAGACACGCTCAAATGCACGGGGATATGCAAACCGTACGGGTTGGACTTCAAGAGTACAAAGACGATAGAGTTTGCGGACGAACGGGTAGCCTATATGAATGCACTATTCCCGCCAAAATATTTGGCAGCTTTGTGTAACATGCTGGCGATAAAAGAGAAAAAAGTCGTATTGAACACGAGTTTCGAGACAGAAATGAATGTAAACAGTAACATCACGAGTGACAACGCTACAGAGAACCCAAACAGTGAGTCTCACAGCGAGAACAACAAACCAGTGCCCGCGAAAGAGAACTCCTCAACGGAGGCTAACAAGACAGACGAAGT
>SJJU01013699.1:0-14017 GCA_012932125.1 Conopomorpha cramerella
TTATCGTTTCGCAATAGGATTTATTTATAGAAAGCAACGATAACACTCATTATACGCTTTACCTTATTTTTATTTTAAACACGACAACTCATGGTCAACCAAGTCTAATAGCAATAATAGTACCTAATCGATATATCATAATACTGTGTGTAGAAAGATTCCCAGTAATGACAAACCCAAAAACTTTTCTAAGACTATTGCTAGGGGTCCAGTATATGTGGGTACACACTTTTAATTCTATACCGGCTAACCCGGCAAACGTTGTTTGCCATTTTACAAAATATCTGTTTAATTAAAGTGCTTTTTAGATAGTCTTTAGACTTCCCGGTTATGTTTTTTAACACATTGGCGGACAGTAAAATAGACACAATAGATGTTTTATTGTTATGACGCATATAGGCGTTTACTGTCCGGGAAAGTGTTAAACCTGTGTTAGTTCCCTAAGGCTTCCATGCCTGCTCGTTCCATACAGTTCACTAATAAAGTTAGAGGACATTAAACAAAATGACTCAATATATTCAACTTATTACATACATAAACGACGTAATATATCATATTAACATTGTTTCTCTGCCTCAAGAATCATTCTACCTTATTAGGTAGGTAATTAGAAAACACACTCGTAGTTTTAGAGATCTAAGCAATACACACTGACAGACAGCGGGACTTTGTTTTATACCTTGTATTGACTGACCTGAGAAATTTTGTGAAGACACCGAAACTAGATAATTCTAATAAAATTTTACGATCAAAGTGGTATTTCCCCACACACCTTTCCTTACACAGATAGGTACATTATCTTATCACAACACTCATGTCTAAAAGATCTCAATAAAACTTGATTCCAAAGGTTACCTAATCGCAAGACAAATATTGTACAATACTTATGTATTTTGAGTATTATTGCTACTCATTTATATAAAAAAAAATGCGGATTTTTCCATACCTTATGTAGGTGAGTGTACTAAAGATAAATATTATAATGATTTATCATTCACATAACTGTTAGATAAGAATTGAAGAATTATTTGGTAAAAACAAATATGCGCATGGGAGATTGAACAATAAATATTTATTTTATTTTATAAACAGTACACACTCAATTCTATGGTTTATTAAGAAACTGGGTGCCATTTGAACGTTTAACCTGCATCATCATCATCAGCCCATACCTGTCCACTGCTGGACATAGGCCTCTCCAATTGCACGCTCTCCATGTTTTAGAACGAACACAAAATCTTAACATTGAAATAACCAGCAAAGTATAAAGTGGCATTCAGAACACAATATGCACATTGACAAAAGTGATTTAATAATAAAAACGGTTTATTCAAATTCCTATTATTAATATTCTGCGGAGTTTTTTTTTATACCAATTATTTACGAACTTATTTCTAACCTTCTTGTCCTTGGCCACAGCTGCAATGACGTCAAAGGCAACCTACTGACCTAAATTTGCTGCAGTTATAGTATGTTTGTTATACTATTTTGCAATAGTAAATAAATATTATGTATTAAAATGTTATGCGAAATTATGACATACCCGGTCGAAGTTAATTTTATCTGTCATTCCTTAGTTTTATGGTTGGAGCTATTTTCATAGGATAATACGATTTTACACGTTTAAGGGACGAAGACGGTTTTACAGGGTTCGAAAACATCAGATATGCTTATGCAGAAGGGAATATAGAAAGACATAAGAGGAAATAGTGAGGTATACGTAATATTATGTATAGAGTGCTCTGGCCACAAGAAAAAGGTACAATTCTTGAGTTACTGCAAAGAATTACGATACCTATGTATCCGTATATATTGTATACAAATAGAGTTTGTATTAACCTATCAATAAAGAACATACTACCATGAAAAAAAGTATAAAGTTACGCCTTTTCTAGGACGATAACGGCAGAAATAGACCACGGCGAACGTTCACTGATCAAGCACCAAAAACCAAGGGACATAATTGTGACGAAAACTTTAACCTTAAGAATTGAATGCGCTTAAAGTGTCAGTGAGAGAAAGTCTGAAGCATGTTAAGACCATCGCCAGATCTCTAAGACACAGATTTGACAATTTACTTGACACAGGACCGAAGGAAGTAATTACTTAGAAATGAGTTCACCACAGAACTGTTTTACTCAGTAGTAAGCATCTTGGAGAAGAATTTATCGTAATCCCCTTCAAATCCATTTTGTCTTCGCAGTAAGACACACCTTTTGTTACACAGGTTTCTTCGCAATGTATCAACTAGTCCACCGTAATAGGATTGCGTGATTGCGCAGGTACTTAGCATATTGGTAGCCGGCCATATGCGTCCGTATGTCCTGCGTCATAAGTGCTATCTAGCTCTTCATACTTGGACGTAAAAGTAAAAATACTAACACGTTTTATAAAATGTACACGTCAATCCTCATACTCATCAGCAATTCTGTTTAGTGACATGTCGAGGTTTTTATCCGTTGTTTTGTCTTCTCTGTTTGTGTGTATCATAATGTTGTCTTCAATACCTTTGTCTATAATCTAAGACGGCATTAGTTATAGCTGCTTACTTAGCATCAGGAAGAGGTCTCACGACTCAACTAGTTTTATACGCTATTGCGTCGTTATAGGAATATTTCCTAGGTTTTGTTAGAGGTAGTTGTCAACCTATATACGACGCTCATGTGGACAGATTCACCTGAACAAAGAAACTTCAGCTAGTTCTGCGTAAGTTTTCTTTAGGACTACAGGTCAGTTTTCCGTGATTCGCTATTACGCGTACAGACATTTGTAAAAAAGAGACACATTGTTTACGTCTGGTTGGTAGTGAAAAGGAACAGATATACATCAGACGCAAGTACGTACGTGTTCCCTGTTTCGTTTGATTTACGTTTCACTGTGACATCGTATTCGCCAACTGTGACGTGTTTCGAGATCTGTAGGTTTTTAAGATCCGTCACTAATAATTGTCTTGTAAAAACGTAAAAATTTACAATTCTTTTGTATACTTTGAAAAGCGATTCATAAATTGTTCATCTTTTGTATCTGTGGTACGAATCAACGCTGCGATTACCTGAAAGCGTTTTCGTCTTTGTCAGCGCCACAGCCTGCAATTATTATAAATAATTAGTAATTACCATACAGTCGACGACATGAAGACAAAAGACAAAAGACAAAACGCGAACGAATTCAATGTCAACGTTATTCAAATCCAAAGTTGGCATGGAATCCGTGACGTATCGTCTGGCCAGAAATGTCGTCGCCAGCGCAGAGGAAGTGAAGACAAACGACATGGCTACTACGACTGTGATGATACCGAAACAAACGAACATCAGTGACGAAGATAATAATGAATCAGATGTAGATGATGCTGTAGGTACTATTGAAGTAACTGCCAATGAGGACGAAAAAAGCTGTCTCACATTACGTAACCGCGCTGAACCGTTGAGAATAGAATTCAGAAAATAGAACTTTGGATAACCTGTCCGATCTGCGTTGTATCCATGCTGGAAATATTATATATTACGCCCGATTATGCGAATGACGTCATAATATTAGCGACGCTATTCGTCTCGTCAAAAAACTATGGATCTCCGATGAAGACGTATTATAGGTATGTTTTTTTTTCTTCTAATGTACCTAATCCATGACGGCCGCGGACGATAACCTATGAGAAAAATTCCACTGGGACCGTCAAATGAACCACGTTCAATACTGCATCTGATTTTGGCAACGTATTCAAAAGAACACATAATGCACACGAGAAAGTTATTGGCGTCAATATGATTTGTAACGTAATGTGGACTGCACAAAATCTTTTTACGATATTCCCGAGAGCAATCTATCATTTGCGCCATAAAACCGAAACCAACGTGTGACATAAAGTATGAAGTGAGAAATATAAATTCACGTGGCGCTGAATACGGAGTCACGTGGCATTGTGAGTTAGTTACAACTCTTTTTCGTAGGCCTGTGAAAGTACCGGCTGATAATGATGGACGCCTATTTATAAATGGATCGATTTATGGTGGCCCACCCGACGTATGACGTCAAAGTTGGCCCCAGAGCGTCACATTAGCGATCGTAGGTGTGACAAATGACCTTGCCGGGGAGACCTTGACCTCGAGCCATCGGTGGCGGTCTGTCACCTTAAAATAATGTTACCAAGGCGACCGGCGTGTAAACCAACGGTAACTCGTGTCTCAATAAAAATGTTGCTTTTACTGCAACCGTAATAGTGTGTAATAAGTTGATACTTTTCACGATTATTTTGTGTTTCAAGATGCTATTAACTTGTTTTAACTGGCCTGATTTTTCAGTCACATTACACAGTGTACGCATACGCAGTAATGGAAACTAGGAGCTATCATTCCTCATATTTCACATAAAATATAGGTATTACATGAGCAATACTAGATAAAATATATCTTTTATGCGTTGTTTACTGTCTTTCCTTCGTTTTCTATCCATTTTTGAAAACGATATAGCTGCCTTATTTATCAGCAATATCTGAAACACGTGCCGACTTTTTCATTTAAGCCAAATTGTTATTATAACAGGACAATTTTGGTCTTAAATATGTCAACTAATAATTGATGGGATCAATTGGAAAGAATACACTTATATAAGTATGTTTATACACACATCAAAAGTGTCTAGGGATCGAGAACAGTTTTAGCTCTAAAAAATCTAATTTATGTAAATCAAATCTAATCTTCTGGATTGGTCTCCTACCTAATTCTCCAGGCCTGTATCAATGACTTATCACCACATTTTGAATAAGTTATGAATGAATACAGTTTTTGTAAAACATATTCTTGATTGCAATCTTCTAAAATGAACTTGATCCCTAGACACTTTTGATGTGTGTATAATGACGAATAAATCCAAAAATGTATACACGTGTTACGGATAAAACCTAAAAAAAATATGAAGTTACGGAAATAGGTATACGACGAATCGGTATACAAAACAAAAGCACTTGTTACATAATTAAAAGACAGTAAATAATGTGTGTTGTACGTGTGCTGCAATTTGAGAATTCAAAGGAACTGACATCAAATTCATGTGTTTAAAACCGAATAGCCGTTATATTGTAGTATGTAGACGACTGTTTAATTACTTCTGAGGAACTAGTTGTAATGTCAACACGATTTTGGCAGACACAATCTCGCTTCTATTCCCGTCTCAAACGCATTTGGTATCAATGACTTGAGCGTGGTTTCAATATACCTATATTGAAGGAATCAGACGCGTCTCCAGACGACGGTGGCTTTATTCCAAGAAACGCAAACAAAACTTCTGGAACACATTCGGCCGAGGACAAAGTATACTGCGCAGAATATAGTATCTACCGTGTTGATTTTGCACGTGAATTTCTTTCTGTTTAGAAAGAGTGAATTTATTGCCACAATGAATTTTGTCTATAGCTGTGTTAAAATCGATTGTGGCGATGATTACAGTTCGTCTGTTTTCAATCACGTGGTAACGTCTTTGATAATCCAAATTTATAGACTTGCTTGTTTGAATTCTGTCTTTTTTTGTGATGTGCTACAAAAGTGTATAGGTACTTGAAAATCTTCATCATCAGCCTATACTTGTCCACTGCTGGACATAGGCCTCTCCAATTGCACGCCACTGTGATCTGTTTTCGGCTTCTCGCTTCATCACTGGCATCCAGCTTCTGCCAGCCATCTTGCGTATATCAGTCCACCTTGCCTGAGGGCGTCCTACACGCGATCTCCACTCGAGAACTCGTTTTTCCCAACGGTCATCGGTTCTACGGCTAATATGGCCGGCCCACTGCCACTTCACCTTGCTAAAACGATGAGCTATGTCGATGACTTGGGTTCTCTGTCGGATCACTTCATTTCTGATTCGATCCTTCAGAGAAACGCCGAGCAAATCTTAGGGTTTCAAATATCAATCGATTGCATTATGGCATTTTCCTTTCCCCCGACAGATAAAGTAGGTCGCACGTGCCTACTAGGGTTACATAGAAGTTGTGAAGGGCCTTCGATGCATTTGGTACTGGGTTACATTTGACGTCATCGCCGCCCTACAAAACACTCTGCCAAACCGCATGCGTATTTCGGTTCAGGATTTTAAATAGAAACGCCGCAAGTTGTACCTTTCAACAATACAATTTTTTAATCAAATATTTAGTCGACGTTGCTATTGTTAAAAAGTTATTTCACCATACTTTGTGTTTGTATTAGAAATTTCTACACCTAGTTTCATAATATAAACCTGTGTAATGTGTTTTCTGAGTAATTTTATTTAAGATATTGAAGTCGATTAGTTTAAACCTTTTTTTTTTATTTACTGCACGATAGTATGTAAAGGAGTATATTGTACAATTAAATACTTAATGATCATCATTGGTTGTAGTAGATGATTTTGTATTCTTTGTTAGTTTAATAATTGGATTTAGGTATCAGTGCTGTAAATTTCACAGCAATAAGACGAGACCTATATCATGACAGTTACTTGGCTGCTATTTCAGATCGCACGGACGTCACTAACTACATCACAGTTGACATTTCAGATGGACAGGCTAAAGGTACAACAGTTACGACTGCAGTAGTTAATGTGAGTACATTAAAATAAACAGTATTTAGATCAGAAGATTACATATGATTTCCAAATTATGCACAGGCTGGATACTAATAAAACCAACCTATTAGAAAGCGTCTGCCAACTGGACCAGTTGGTCGGATCCTTGAATTGTAACAGACTACTGGACGTGTACCAATGGGACTCTTTTAGAGCCTATGTACGCAACGCAACGCTAGTACGGTGAAGGACAACATCGTGATGAAACTCGCACACCACAATGTGTGTGAACCCTATAACGGCAATGGGCTCACCCCCTGTCACGTTGGGTTAAATACGCTTAGTGAACCGTGGGTACTTGCGTGCAGGTGCCTCTGCCTACGCCGCTTTGTGATTAAAAGGCGGGAAGTGTATTATTTTACAACCTATTAGTTATTTAAATATTATGATGGAAGAGAAGATTTTATTATTCTGTCACGGAAAGTTCATTAATATTTGTTCAGAGTAGCAACATCGTAGACCACATCGCTGCTTAACATCAAGCAGGATGGTGGTCAAACGCTTGAGTGATAAAAAAAGGGAAGCCAATTATCAGAAATCAAAATTGACTTAAAAGATAATTACGTATGTATCCGGAAGTAATCCTGCCAACTCCACCAGTGTTTCTGAGATTAAGATTATGTTTCTAATTCAATCCAAAGCATCAAATCCAAATGATTAATTTTCAACAGGTCCAATAATCGGATCGAATCGAGTCCGTGTGATGTAAATTGTGCCAAACATGCAATAGGAAGTTGTTCATAAGTTTTACTTTCAGTAAATCAAATAACACTTCTGTAAACATTTATTTGGATTTGGAACAGACTGGCAGTCTGAGATTCTCTCAGACTCTAATATTTGTGTCGTTACTTCCCAAAATTATAATATATTTGGGTCACATATGATTTATTAGGATCGTTTCCTCTGGTAATGTAAGAGTAGGATATTGCGGTGTATTTTTTTGCAGATTTTGTAACTACTTCAAAAGTGTTTGAGCATCAGATCCGCTTCTTCTGATGTTCAAAATTAGTACCTTTTTTAAACACAGTGATAAAGCGTTTGACCACCATCCTGCCTGATGTTAAGCAGCGACGTTGTCTACGATGGAGCACGATTGTTCATTAGGTACCTATTTACCCGTATTTATTTATTTGCAGTGTTGACTAATTGCAATATCAATCCTTTCTTTCACTATATCCAGCAGAAGGATAGGTATGAGTACTTGCTAATGTATGACATCATGAATTACTAGGAACTTAAGGACATTAATCTCTGGGATACTTTTCTTTATAAGTGTTTACTTATATACTGGCTTGTTTCCTTTTAACCAATTAACGCCCAGAACAATACTTACCCTTTAATTGGTTTTGTCTTTTATTACCAAGTAATAGAGTTTAAAATAACTTGTCAGTCGCCGAGTACAGTGGGTGCTAATGGGTTAATGATTGAGATTCCATATTGATAGTACCTGCTTAGTTTTTTCGGTGTAATAAATACAATTCAATGAAGTAGGTAACAGTAAAGACACCAAAATCAGAATCATACAATTTTAAACTTACAAAGGGCTCAGTAAGCAACAGTCATCAATTTATTATTTAAGTATTGATGGACGTAGTTACACAGAAATGACTCAATCCACACATTACCCGAAATTGAGTTAGCTATACCAAGGTGCTAAGTTAAGACATATCCATCATATGAAAAAACATTTACACAAAAAAGTTCACTATAACCTATTTTGTATGTACCCTGACTCAATCCACATGTATGGCGGGACAATAGCGCATCCGACTTAAAAGCTCAATATCTCCGAAGTAACTTTTTGTCGACTGAGCCTTTTCTGCGTTCGATTGATCCCTGTGACAGTTTCGATGAAGACAGTAAACGCCTACCTTTATTACTGTTGTACGTTTATCTTTGTCATGTACTCTGTATGACGTCAATTCCATTTAATTAACCTATTATTACGAATAGTAAACTCTACTGGTTATAGTACCTGAGCATATTCCACGTAAAAATAAAAATAAATGTTGTTTATTTTTAGGTATCTACGGAAAATTTATTATTACCTACTCTACTCTGGGAAATCACGAAAACTGTCACGACGGTTTCCGTAAACAAAACGGCTCGTCACATAATATTGGCATATTGATGGTGTGCCCGGAGCTGTTTCATACAGACTTTTAAAAGCTCTTTTACCTTTGTTTTTGACACATTTATTTTGTGTTTGTACTTTCGATGTCGTAATATTACTTTGTTTAATGATGAAATTACAATATGTGATTCTGTTCCTACTTTCTGTTGGAGAGCATTTTCCATTGACTTCTGGGAGTTAGGACACAAATATTGTCGACCGTGTTGTGATTTTATGAGCGCGCAATGGAAATCTTGGAGGATTGAGTTCGTCTGCAAAAATAATGCTCAGCAAATAAATGCCTCCGCATTTTGGGATTGAATGAACAAAAACAGCAAACACTGATTTTGAAATTTCAAAGGTACAACATCTACCTGCCAAGCAAAAAGTGTTCTTTCGCCTTTCATCACATAAATAATCTTACTCAAGATCAGAAGACGTTCGCTGTTAATCAGTTAGAGGTCGAATGGGACAGACATGTTTAAGATCTTACAGTGATAGCAATAAGTGCTAAATTAGTAAATATATATACGATCAGCTCATTTTCCTGGAGACATTATTTTTAGTATTGAGTCGAGGACCTCCCGTGAGATTGGGGACGAAAGACGATGTAAAAAAAATACGCATTTAGATCACTCCGCAGTTTCTCAACAGCTCTATAGTAATAACACAGTTGTAAAAAAAAACTAATCGTTTAACGGTCTAGTCTCGTGAATTACTGTCGTGTTTTTCTCAAATACGAAGTATTCTACATCGCACATTCGCACCACGCTAGATAATTTGGCTGGAAAATATAATTTATACACGCTCACACCTTTTCTCCAAGGCGTAGGCAGGTATCTACACACATCAAAAGTGTCTAGGGATCAAGAACATTTTTAGCTCTAAAAAAATCTAATTTATTTAAATCAAATCTAATCTTCTGGATTGGTCTCCTACTTAATTCCCCATGCCTGTATCAATGACTTATCACCACATTTTGAATAAATTATGAATGAATTCAGTTTTTGTAAAATATATTCTTGATTGCAATCTTCTAAAATGTGCTTGATCCCTAGACACTTTTGATGTGTGTAGCTGATATCCAAACTTCAAAAATAGGTTATGTTCACTGATAATTGGGTGGGCTGTATAATTTTACAACAGCTTGACTGTTTAGTTAGGAGAATATTTATAAACCGGTCATTATGAAAAATCCGGAAGTGTTACGTTCAGGTAGTTGTTGACTTTATAAAGCACACTTTTGTATGTAGTTTAACAGCAATTGAGCAAAAAGTTTGGCAAAGCAAAGTCCACTTTGCAAACACCAAAAGTGTATTCATCCTAATTTGATAGGTGGTTGGCTGATCTCTGATCAAATGTTCGCATATCTTTAACAATCCTACTGGTTTCTATACGATGTTTTCCTTAACTTAATAACTTTGTACATCTTACACTATAAGTTTGTATAGTATTTGCCAGACTGATTAGATTTTTACGTCGGGTAATATGCAGTAAGTAACAATTGGACACATTGAGGAAATTGAAGGTCGCATCAGTTGTGGACCCTCAGGGATTTCAGAATGTCTACTTATCGCATAGTTAGAACAAAAATGACCCAATACAAAACATTCCGATTTTGTAATTTAAGTTTTGTATATTTAATGTTAAGGTTTAACTTCATAAAATGATAAATTGTGTTTTTTGTCACTATTGCTCTAACTGTGCGTTATGTGTAATGTATGGGAAAACGGTTGGACAGCTTTGGCTTATGCAGACTTGGAAAATACTCATTGGCAAACGACTTAAAAAAAATCTCATCATCCTTCTTAGTGCAAGGCGACTAATCCAACCAGAGCTGCTCCAATTCAACGACATACATAAACTCACTTCTACAAAGAGACAGGATATTTTAAGACGTGATGGATGACTTCCATGTTATTTCATTTGCCAACCTGAGGCTTACCTCGCTAATTTATTATCAATCCCAAATATACCCTTAGATCGTATTATATCGCCGTATTTTAAGAAATTAAATATACTTGGTAACTTTCTTGAACCATGGAATTTGCAAAGGAAGTCAAAATAAATTACTATTCGTTAGTCTCGCTAAAACTCGAGAACGGCTGGACCGGTTTGGCTAATTTTTGTCTTAAATTAAACCTGGAAGGTTTAAAAGATTTTTATTTTAATGAAACGCGCACGGACATTTTATTTCAATACTGTTCACAGGGTATATCGGCGCGAATATAATCAACAAACTCTTTGTTATTTTACTCGACGTTGCGACGCAGTTGCATGCGTCGTGGTTACGAGTGGTCAGCTCGAGCTTGTCTTGGATTATTGCGCCGATATGCTCGATTAACAATATTAAAGTTTAAAAGGTTTACTTCCAATAGACACAAATCTTGCTTTGGCAAAACAAACGTTTCCCGAGATCAGCTAGTCTAAAATAAATATTGATGTACCAGTTTATACAGTCGTTAGAGAGTTATAAAAGTCAGTTTGTCATAATTTATCCATCTGAAAACGACATAGCTATACTAGTTCGTGACGATTGCTAACTTTCCAACGCATAGTGGCTATAAAACTGCTGAGATGCATTCATAATAATCCCTTCTAATATTATACACGACATAAAACAAATACGCGCTCTGTCCCCCTAGCAAAGCGCTCCAAGAAAGACATGACAAGACATATCAGGCACTGCGATTGGTTGAAACATGCTGAGTCGCACGATGTGTGACATAGCAGCCAATCACAGCGCGTATTTATTCTATGTCCTATCTTTCTTGATGCGTATGTTAGGCTTGCTGAGCTAAGGGCATTCATTAAAAACATGTCGTCAGTAAAGTTCTAACAGTGCGTAAGTAATTTTTTGGCGGTTTTCACATTTTGATACCATTTGTCATGGTAACTCTTAATTAATATTTTTTCTCAAATAAAACCACTTTTATTTCTTCATTAAGACGATTTTAAACACTTTTTCCAAATAATGTAATCCTCTAATGTGGCTAACTAAAATTTTACGCAGTTATTTTTCTTCCCTGTAAAGTAGACTTTTTTTTACTTTCGCATTGTTAGAACTTCACTGACGATGTGTTGTATGTATTTTAAAAAATGAAGATCCTCTTTGTCAGGTTAAAGGTGGTTCTACAAGTAATTGTTCTTTCAAGAGTTCAGTCCACTTCATCAGAGATTGTGAACGTTACAATGTTTTTGTTTATTTAACATTTTGCAAGCTTACTTTGGGCTTTTAGCCAAAATTTAATGTTGTGTACAACCATTGCAGACGAAGCATAATTAGCTTTATTAGTAAGTTTTTATGTGAAAAAACTAGATCCAAAATGTTTTACCTGTTCACTAATTTGACAATTCGTGTCATGTACGAATAATTCGAAAATTGTACGAAAAAAAACATTAACTGGATAATTTCATTTCATTCAATTATAAATTTACATCACTGTCGTTGAAAATCAGGAAAAATCAAATTGAGCTTAAAAAAATATTTTTGTAAAACACACACATTGCCTTCATCCCATGTCAAGTAGCTAAGCTTCATCATCATCATCATCATGTTATGGAAATCAAAACACAATAATATACGTACTTATATTTTTTTTCTCATAAATATATACATATATGTATAAATAAAACATCCAGACACGCCCAACAAGTTCTTAAAGGCTCATCACCTAAGTTCCTGTCACCGGTGGATTCGGAATCCCCGAACCTACGGAGTAGAGGCAAACATCCTAATCACTAGACCAACGCCCAAAACAAACCGTTAATTTGTTCATCTACCTTTGTTTTGTACTACTTTAAACTTATCAGGGACGTTAACCTTGTCAAACAGACAAACCTACATGTATGCGCGTAGAAAAACTAAAATAAATAAAAAACGTTTTATATTTATATTTTCCGTTCACGGAATTTTTCTCGAAATGTAAAACGTCGTTGGTGGCATTTTTGTAAATTTTCCATACAAAATAACTGATTATGAATCGTATTTAGTTTCGTTATTTAGTAGGTGTAAATTGATAAGAAGACATCAGTATGTCTTATATCCCTTTAAGGGTAACGATTGTAGATAATTTTTTGATAGTGTTGTTTTTTTTCCACAGCAAAATAATTATAATGTCGGACATCTTTTTTTTTTCACACTCGAGTTCATTTGCGACAATTGCTCAAAGCAATTACAGAGAAGAGTTGTGAGCGTGTCTAATGATAAAATAATGCCTTTTGTTTTAATTGTTGCTACTTGCTAACACGTGGAAGGAAGGCGTATCCTGACTTGTTATTAAACAAATGTTTTTGTTTGTTTTGCTGCTTTTTCTCTCAAGCTTTTTCATCAACGCTCATTCTTTCACAGTATGAGCGTTGTTTTGCTTACATAGGCTCTGGAATAGTACAGCAGGCCCCGAACCAGCAATCTCTCGAGATCATGCCAAGTATTCGAGCACGGGACCACATATGCTTTGGAGTCTGGTGTAAGCTGATATGTAGTTTAAGGATTACACACGATGGATAGTTTACTCGCAGCGTGAAGATATGAATTGTAGCAAAATTTTACTCCATATCTTTTAAATCCATATATAGGCAAAACTTTAATATATATTAACTTTAGTCCGATGTAACACGTGGTTAATAAAAAAAGAGATAAAAATTTCCTTAATATTAGGAATACTTAATCTAAAATATACTTTACAACCTGATTGAAGTTGCGAAATCTCTCTATCTCTATCATATAGCATTGATGTGAGCTAGACAGCAAGATTTGTATCACGCATAGTATTTCTTAACGATATTCTCCTTCACAGTAATAAGGAAATGGTATCTAATACAAGATACATACAACGAGAGTGGTTGTTGTTCGCGGAAGCAAAACTCTAGTTGATTTGCGCATTAGCAAGTGTTTCATAGCAAATATTTTATAGAATAACGAACTCAGTGTTCGCGTCTCCGTCAGATATCATTCAGTGTTCAGTATAGTAGCAAAATCTATAATGACAATCTTAAATTGATCTACTGTGTTGTAGATTTTATGTGAATCGAGAGGTCTTTAAATCTTTGTGGTAGTGATTTCAGTAGTCGTCATTTTGTTTAAAACAGGTACATTGTGTATCTGGTTCGAAGCAGTTATGGCTACAAATATTCAGTACGTACTATCCATGTGACATTGAGATGGTCATCATAGGGGAACTCAAAACATTAGCAATGGAATATATACTTATAGTTCATTAGCTGTTTGAATATAGGTACTTGACAATGTGTTATTGTGTACTTCTAGCGTTCTGAAATGAAATGAAATGATTTTATATCTTCATCGTT
>SJJU01013700.1:0-11438 GCA_012932125.1 Conopomorpha cramerella
ATTTTATAATTTAACTATGACCAGCCATATCCTCTTTCAGAGCTTTGTGGAGTTCGATTTTGATAAGTCTTTACTATCTAAATTAAAAAAAAATATATTTTGTAATGCTCTTTGAACAAGCGTTTGACCACCGTCGTGCCTAAAGTTATAATGCGTAGACCACCTACGAGGAGGACACTTGTTCGTTAGGGAGTATATTTGTTTTAAGTTTTTCGGCGGTTTATTATTTTTGTTGAATAGTTTTACATGTTCAGAGCTTAAAAACAAATACTCAATCAATATTTTGTAAGTCGAATGTTTGTTTTTCACGTGGAAAGGGTAGATAACGTTGTTGTTTTCGATTTTTCGTGTCCTCTATGAAATATTTAATGGAAAACCAAGCAATGGCCTTGGCGATCGATGGGCAGCAGAAGTTTTTACGATCGTCTTACATTATTGCACACCTATTTACAGAGTGTTGAAGTCTAATAAGTTTTACTATTTAGTAGGTAAGGCACTGCATAAGTGTAAAAAGTGACGACATGGAATTTAAATTGTAGGATGTCGGTGTTACAGGCAATATGTATAATCCGGTATTGTATAAAATATCTAGAACTTGTGTACATTTCCTAAAACGTCCAGGCAATGTGTCATACCGATTGATTTCCTATAATACTAGCGGCCCTATGCATTCTTACATGCATAGTAAGAATGCATAGGCAGGCACAGAATGTAAGAATGCATAGGCATAGACTACGGGTGGCGACTTTGTTTTATATACTATGCAATTTCTAGTAATAAAAAATAGAAAAACAACATGAGTACATTATATGAATAAGTAAATAAATTAGGTGATAATAAAATACTAATAAGTTGTAAAATTGGCATTGTACACATCTCCTCCGTAAAGTATAGTATAGTTAATAGGTATAGTCTTTACTATTACTTACTATTAATAGTATTACTTACTTACTATAATACTATTACTTTTAATAGTATATGAAAGTACTAGTTGAGCTGGCAAACTTTTTTTTCGAACATACATTATTACAGTATTTCTCTGCTATTCTATGCACGTATCTTTACATATAAACCTTCCTCAGGAATCACGGTATCAACTAAAGATGACCGCATCAAAGTTCGTTGCGTAGTTTTAAAAATCGAAGAGAAGAAGAGAAAGACAAATGGAGATGCCTTTTTATTCTATGTATTGATTAGTTACAGTAAGAAAAGTTAAAAAAAAATGTAATTTTGTACATATTCTGAACGGTCCCAATAAGGTATAAATTTCAGTATTTATTTATTGCGTAAGTCTTAAATCTAAGATCATTGCTTAGGTATTGTACAGAATTCCTGAATTATACACAAAATTATACACATTGCGACATCGGCAGAACATTGTATGTGTTACAAAGTAAGGAATTGATTTTTATGGTTTACTCAGGTACATACAATATGTATTTCTCGGTATTGTCGATGAGAATACATTATTGGTTAACGTTGTATTGTGAGATGACAATGTGCACGAACTTGTCAACAATATACGTATGTAAAAGGTATAGGTATAGTAACCATCTAGGTGAATATCCATTTACTCCGCGAACCAAACGGTTTGCGCTTACTTTAATACTGCGAACCGCCAGGATGTGGAATGACTTGCCGGTGTCTGTGTTTCCTGTGCATTATAGTCTGGAGGTCTTCAAGACACGGGTAAAAAGGTACCTAATCAACAAGTGTGCTCTATTGTAGAGCACATCGCTCCTTAACATCAGGCAAGATACTATAATACTATGTTGCATAGTATTGCTAAAATATCCTGAAATGAACCTACATATCACATCTACGTACGTCAGAGGTGTCTGAAGCTTATCCACCTCCTTACTAATACACACAAAAGTTATACGAAGGATAAAATTATACCATGTCAATTTTCGGGGAAACAGAAACATGCAAATATTTTTATGAATGAAGGCAGACTTAAACCAGGCAAGCCGGCCAAGGCAGGCTTGCCTGGTTCCGCTTCTTTGAGCTATTGATTGTGGCATAAGTATTGTTCCATTAAGTCTATTTAAACTCGAATGAAGAGCTTCATAATCATAACTACACCACACTAGGAAATGGGGACAAGATTTTTTGTACTTATACGAGTATGCGTGTTACTTTATATTAATTGTTAAAGCAGCTACATTGTTTTTAGTCTGATAAGTCTAAATGAAGTAACCACCTATTTACAACACGCTAATGTCCAATTTGTACCCCACAAAATAAGGACTATTGTCCCAGTTTATAGTACCGGAAATGTGCTGTGTCCAAAATAATCCTTATTTTAATACTGACCAACATTTTATACCGTGGTGTGGAATCGACTGATACATAATACATTAATATTAAATCAACCTAATGTACCTACATGTTTTGTTCTACCCTTGTCGCCCTTTAGAAGTCCTATTGACCCAATTTTTCGGTTCAGAGTTGTGCGTTCATTCACAATAAATTACACTAAGCATCGTCGACTCATACAAGCGAATCTATTCTCTATGTCAAGGCAACAGTGTGTGGTGTGGGTGGTTGATTCTATACAGTTCTGAATGCTTACATCATACAAGTCATACTACCTATTATGTACATAATATAGAAGATGCGCGTCTTTCAACGACTCTAACCATACAACATTGTAACCTTCACTTTCTGTTTTGGAAGCGACGCGGAAGAAGGAAATAACTGCAAAATTGACTGTTTTTTTTTTCAGCAGCGGCCAATTAGTAATGTTAGTTGGTCTGCTGCTGCTAATAAGTAAATTAAACCTACCGCTGTGAAGTGATCTAAATATTTACTTATGTATATTATGTTTAAGTGTAACTAACTGACTGCATAATAGGTATAGTGTCCTTGCAATGTTCACTTAAAGGTGTAGTCATTTCTGTCCATCAAACACTGGGTTATGGGAGTGTGTATGTACGCAAAACACTATGATAGGTAAACAAAGTAACTACTAACGTATGATCTCAAACTATTTTATTTAAAAATACAGAAATTATAGAAAAAAGAACCAACTTCAACCAGTAAAATTTGACATAATTATATGTACCTATGTGGTTTTCTCATGGATGGCATTGTCGGAACTGAACCAAATTATATGAGACCAAAGGGGAAGCACCAGCTTTCAAATAAAAAAAACATCCAAATCGGTTCACCCAGGCGAAAGTTCTGAGGTAACAAATATGAAAAAAAAATACAGACGAATTGAGAAACTCCTCCTTTTTTTTTGAAGTCGGTTAAAAAAGGAACCGACTTCATCTAGTACTACTCGCCCAGCCATATGATGTTTTAAAGTTTACCTCGATTTATCGGGTTAACCATCATCGAACCCTTGGAAAAATCTTCTTTACAACGAAAAAAGAAATAAAAATCTGTCCTTAAAAGACGGATTTATCCGCGAAAAAAACATGTCACGGGTAAATAGGTACCTAATGGTCCACATCGCTGCTTAACATCAGACAGGATGGTGGACAAACGCTTGTTAATTGTGTTAAAAAAGTTATAGCTACGGGCGAATTGAGAAAGTCGCTTAAAAATAAAGTTTAGTAACTATAACATAAGTTACAAAACTTTTGTCATGACATGGTTTCCAACCACAAATACTAATGTCATCTATATTAAATTACCGTAAATTATACTTTGTGTAACCTAACATTACATCACTGCGGCTTTGGCTTTAAGGCCAGCGGTTAACTTTAACTTGAGTAAATAAAGTATAACTACGGTACTTGAGCTACAGCAAGCGTAGTATTGATTAATATATCGATTATTAGTTTTCAGTTGAGCATTTAAATATACATCGGATACGCCCATAACTAAATTATATCAGTGGTCGTTTTTTAAACGTAATTCTAGTCTTTACTTTCTGAACCGCAGGTCAGGTTCTGTTGCTTTTCCATGGAATAAACAGTATTTTTTCTGGATAAAGTTTCTTAGAAAATTAGGATTCTATCAAAAACGAAATGCTAAAGGGACTACTAGGAAAAACGTCCTGGATCCTTATGTGAAAGGCGAACGCTCTCTCCACACTGTCCAAATCAATATGGCGTGGTTACGATATTACAAAATGCCTCGTAATTTATGGAAATGTCGAAGGTTGTATTAGGATCAGTATTGCAGGTTGCAAATAAACGACGTCGCTGTGCAGCTCGCTCCCACAATTTAAATAGCATTAACTTTGCATTTTGGAATCATTTTAACAGACGGAAGAACAGGCATTATTATTTGATTTGTTACAATGTTTTGATGTTGCCTAGGGTGGTTGCGAATATCGATTCTGAGTGTGGAATCACTATCACCCGTAAATTGGAAAATTTGCCAGACACAATCCCACTACAGATTTAACTTTTCGTATTTCCCGATATTATTTTGTAGTAGTAGTATTTTGACACAGAGAAGGCTCTTTATTGGACTCGGTTCACCAATACGAATTGGCACAGACGCTAGCTGATTGGATAAGCATAAATAATATTTAAGCTACATTAAAGTCATAATGTAATACTTACTCACATAGAACCCAGACTCTATCTGGATCTCTCAAAGCGATATTGGCATAAAATACAGTAGAGTTCCAATTCCAGTCATAATATAAGTATATAATAAGGGACAAACCCACCACCACCCAAGTCCGACCTGCCTCTCGGGCGTACGGGCCATTCTCTAGAGACGTGCGCTTCTTACTTTTGCGCTTTTGCTTTAATATAAGTATGTCTAACACACGCATATCTTCCACCAGGTCCGTCCAATCGTGGCGTCAGTTCTCGATGGCTTCAACGGCTGCGTGTTCGCTTACGGCCAGACCGGTACTGGCAAGACTCACACAATGGAAGGTGTTCCGGGCGATCCTGGCATCATACCGAGAACTTTCAACCACATCTGGACGCATATTGAAAATGCGTCAAGTCCAGACGTCACGTACCTCGTGTCGTGCAGCTTCGTCGAGATTTACATGGAGGATGTGAGGGATCTGTTGGCCAAGGATGGGAAGAAGCTCACTATTCGCGGACAGGTTCGTGCATCCTACTGATATTTTAGTGTGTGACATTAGATATGTTTGTGTTGTATATTGCTTCTTCGGGAGAAACCTACCCAGCGGTTTTTGACGATTTTTTTGATGTGGGAGTTACTTAGGATAGGATTTAGGACATATTTTATCAGGGTATATTTTATCTTAATATTTCCATGAGAAATTAATTAGTTATTTTGTTTGTAGTGCACGGCCAATACTTACTCCCGCATAATTCAAAATAAAAGCCCCATGCTCGTAAAAAGAACAGTAATGATACCATCTGTGTTTCTTCCAAACGCTCTTAAACAGACAGACTTAAGCTAGTCAGCAGTCCAGGTTGCAAAAGATATTTTTAAGATTAGGTTTCCATTCAGTTTATCTAAGCTCAGGTATGCTTCCTACAAATTCTTCGAAAGTATTTGATATACGTTCTTGAAGAATGAAAAGGATACAGAATCACTATTTTGGGTCCGCATTAATAGTAAGTGTAGATATTAGGCCTATGCAATGTTTACTTTTCACGCTCGTTTGTTTACATTGCAACACGGCCATACATAATATCCATACACGTATCCATACATAGATTTTTAAAACGCCTCTCAGCATTGAAGTATTTACGACGACGACGGTCAAAGCATAAATATTTACATTCGATTATTGACACGATGGTGTGCTAATATGGAACTTTACAAGAAAGAAACTGTTTCCATAATGTGACATAATATTTATGTCCTTCCACATGTGTGAAGTGTTGGTACAGTCTTTTAGCACAAATATCTAAAAAATAAAAATGAGTTCCTATTACCCCTGGTCGTTGGGCTTTGAATCTTTTTTCGTTGTTCAAAATTGTACGATTTCTAAATCAATATTCATTGTTAAGACTGGAAGGTGATGTGGAAAGTACTCGAATCTGGCGAACATGTATGAAAAATGTTCGAATGGAAATTTGGGTTATGTTATGGAGTAAATGGAGAACTGCAGTATCCTTTTGAGAGACAGGTGTAAAGTCTATGTAATAGGTTTGACAGTTGATTTTCTACGATACTACATTATAAAACAGGTAGACGTTGTTATTGTCTACAAAGTGTTATATGTGGCATGTGCCCTTAATGCCAATTGTTGGCATTTCCCCCCAAATTGTGAAAATCATTGGAGGAGACCCTCGTCCAGCAGAGGACGTCATGTGGCTGATGATGCTAATGTGGCCCTTAACAAATTATAGGAAATAGAGGAGGCTTTTGCATAGCACACTTTATTGAACAAAACACATTATCTAAATAGTTCGATAGTTCGAGATGACCTGCTAACCAAATTGACTATGACGTGAGTAAATGTGGTAAGTAGGTAATGCATTGAAATTAATATTGGAAACTGGCCAATTCTAACGCGTGTGTATTAGTAGTATTGGGCAACAAAGGAAAATTACAATATGCAAAAAATATGCTGGTACCTGACCTACCTAAATTTGTGGTATAAATATCTAAGCTAAAATGGTATGAATGAATGAATGTACTCTTTATTGTACACTGTACATTACAAATGGTTTAATGGAGGTAAGGTTGTAAAAGGCGACCTTCTCTCTCTCAGAACTATTTATTCTAGGTAATTTTGATTTTTAATTTACATATTACGGAGCCTAACAAATAGGGTACTAGGTGTTGCGGTCTGTGCGTGTAAGTGAACCTGTAAACAATAAGAGTTCGAAAAGGAAAAGTACGTGCATTAGGACTGGATGGATAGTCATCGTCTTGCAGTTAGCTGTGTGATCATATTTCATAATATGGTAGGGTCACAATGAATTTGCGATATTTAAGATGGCAACGACATTTCCTTTTTAGGCACATGCTACTCGAAAACATAATCACTTTTAGATATCTTTTACATTTAGCCATTAGAATTAATCTATTTACAAGATATGCCACCTGATCGACAATGGGAAAGGTAAATAAAGAAAAATTGAAATCACCTTAAACATCGATATTATTATACGTGTGACAAATAAAGGAGCTATCAGAAATCGATAGCTTATCTATTCGTATTGATACTACTCGACATTGAACCGTAATTTCACCGTATCGAAATTCAAAGTACCAGGATATCATATCTGTACTGCAGACTTGTGTAAATGTATAGTACCTACCTTTGTTTCCTTATTGCGCCGTTTATTGGGTGTTGGGCATTTTCGTTGTTTGATAAAAGTACCTACTATGTACATTTAAAATGTTTATGATTGATTTTACAGATAATATTGGTTACTTTGAAGTTGTTTCGGAAAAGTTTGGCAACACGATTTTTTTTTAGATGTTCTAATAGAAAATAGGTCTAGGATTCTAGCATCCCTCTATGTGGTTTGGTTGGTAAGAGTCCGCTTGAGTATAATATACCCCATGTAAAAAGAAGGGCTTGTACTGTATTAGAAGAAATGTAACTTGTAGACGTCTTACGTAAAGACCCGCAAGAGAGGGTTGTATTTCGAGTAAAAATATGCATAATGAAAATACGCATGACTCATCAACCAATTACTAAAACACAGGAAACGGCCGTATGTAGAAACTGTTGGTACATTTTGTTCGTAGCGATCAAGGTCTGATGTATGAATTACCAACTCGACTGAGGGCGGCGCCTAATTTACACAGTGCACTTTAAAGCAACTCTTATTAACTCATGCGTAGAGGTCACTACTGTACGAAGTTAGTTATGGACGAAATGTACAGGTTCTTGAAGACCACAAGTATTTATTTTTCCGGAAAACTTCAGGATATTTTTCTTTTGTTTTGTCATCGAATCGCCATTAAATATACTCCCGAATCGTTGAAAAATATTAAAGTTACGGGTTATATTTTAATGACATTTTTTTCTTACTTAATGAGCATCAGATTCTCTCTAGACGCGCGAAAACACAAAGCGGAATTTTAATTATATTTGCAAAATCTCGTGTTTGATTGGATTTGATTTGAACGAAACCCATTTGTATTGAGAATCGGACACGAACCCACCTACTTTTGTAAGCCGAGTGTCGCGAGCACTAAGCCGCCAAATAATACGCACAGATTTTTGCTACTCATCGTAAAAAAACGAACTTGTTGCACCAATAAATAAATGGAAAGCACACATTCATTCTAATATAATGAAACATGAGTAAACGTATTTATGTGTATTGCTACTAACTGTACCGTACATACAAAGGAGTAAACAGAGCATGCAGTGATGTCAGTCAGTGTGTCATCTTCAAAAGAAACGGATAATGACACTAGTGCAGGAATGCAGCAAATTGGAAAAAAATACCAAGTCAGAATTGCGCACTGAGGGGTTCTGTATGTAATCTTTAAACATTCAAATTGACGTAGGAAATACGTAATTTCTGTAAAACTTGAGTAACAATTTATTTCAATCAAACTCGAATTCTACATTTTAGCAACATACAGTTCACTAGCATCTCTAATGTACTTACTTACTTGAAATACTTTGATTGTATAGTTATTAATTAAGCTCATTTAGAAATTCACCAGTGTAAAATAGATGTAGTAAACACCAGGACTATCAATCTAATAAACCATACCTACTGGCTGTTTTGTTGTTGTACCTTACCTTTTACTTTGATTAAGGAACCATAAACAACTTGCAAAATATACCGTACTATTATAAATATAATTAGCATGCGAAATTCTACAAACGTTTTTATCTAATCTTCACGGTTTATAGAGCTTAACGTAAACTAAACTATTCAGCCCAGCGATTTCATCCGCGTATTTTCTGTTTTTTACGTCATGAATATTTTTATACGTACTTCCCATTTCATACTTCACACAACCAATATCGAGGTATCTTATTTATTTAAGGAGCGGCACTTACTACGGTACTTGAACATGCAATGGGATTATGGTAGTTCAAGTTGTCTATATACATATAAATCGTGTACCAATCTCTTTTTTACGATTTGCAACCCTTACAGGTATCGAAAGATGCGTGAACTCTATTTGCATTAAATACGCTTGGTGGATCGACCATTCTCTTAACAATTGTCTCTACCTACCCCGCTTTGGGATTAAAAGGCGTGAGTGTATTTTTTCATTTTATAGAGAGAGTAGAGGTCGCCCCAGAAGGACATACATTGACCATATTGGTGATGTCCTGGCGGAAGGTGACGTGAAACGTCTTCGAAACCGGAGGTCATGTATGAAAAGATGTATGAATGTAGAGGAAGCGAAAGGGATATGTCAGGACCGTGACAAATGGAGATCTGTAGTCTCTGCTTACCCCTCCGGGAGACAGGCGTGAAGTGTACGTATATATTTATTGTATACATATTCATAGGGTTTATGGTCATACATTCCTTCCTCCGAAGAAGTAGGTAAGTGGCCCACTGCAGTCCAAAACCGTTCACGTCACAGTGTATAAAAAAACACTAGTTTCCACAAATGGTCAGAGTAAGGCACAGCTGTTGGCTTGCCTATGGACAAATTCGGTCTCAGTTTAGGGGCCTAGCTAAAGATTTATTGGACTTCAGATCTCAGGAAAGCGAGTACTGTACTAGCTCATGTTGAAGTTGTAGACATCAGCTAGGTCTCGCAACGCGAGGTCGTCAATCGAGGCTTAACATATTGTTGACAATACTCGCCCATTATGTCACTATAGTTGTTTATTTATTTTTATACGTAAGTATATGAGTAACTCCCGTTCATGATACCTAGTGGGAATGGACAGAACATTTAGGATAATCACGTCTCGCCACGAAGTTAATTCAAGCCTATCAAACAGGGATAGTAACTTAATTGGTCTATTTGATTAGTAGCTAGCTTACCATCCTACACAATATTCATTCCGAATAATAATAATATATGTACCTTAAATGTTCATGCGCATTCAAAATTAACAATGATAAAATGAAAAATGAGCAAAGCGAGTGAGATCTCCGGGTCTTGTGTTAGTACATTACGTGTTTGTACACATATTTTTTGTAAATATTTGCCCGACTATAAATCGAGTTACTATAAGTCGAGCTACCTTTGATTTGACTTGAAACTGGTCAGGGATAGGTGGTAAAGAGAAAATAATAATAATAATAAAAAATATTGAAGTTGAAATAGAGCGAAATCCGTCAATGGACCAATAAACGTCACCCGTTTCACAGAAGTGTAGGCAGAGATTACTCCATACATTACCGTCCTGAAGTCTTCCACTTCGACTTAGTGTCATTACAATCTGTACATGCGTGCGTAGGAACATCTATGGACAATATCGACCGAACACTTTTGCCATTTCGTGGTATACCATTCGATATTATAATTAAGTAAGTATAATAGAACATATTTGGCACAGAGGCTGTCGATAGCAATCTGGTGAAGGGTAACGCGGCAAGTGTATTAGGAGCGTTTGAACCCAGCAGTAGACTGTAGTGGTAGGTTAGTTGTAATTTTTATGACGAAACATGCATGTGGATGGATGCCTTGTCTATTTAGACGCATAATAATTTTGACGAAACATGTGGTGGATACTGTTTGTAATTTATATTTGATTTTTTTTATCATATCTTTTTTATTTTTGTTTGTTCTTTTTTTTATTAATAAAAGATTATAGTTTTAGTATAACGATTTCTATGCGACATGAATGTCGAGCGGACCGTGAATCGCGCCCTGATCTCATTGAACCTACCAATTATCACTGAATGCTACTTGATTCACTTGGCACACTGACTTATTGCTCATAATCCGTATCCAAGACAATGGCATACATGCCATTTTCAACCCTAACATAGTAATTATAGTATTCATTTTCTCAGATGGATTTTACGACAAATTGCGAATATATTTAATTACATTCTTAACAACGACAGTAAGTGCCGAATGTCATACGTGCTAATTACACAAAAAAGATTTTAATATGTGAAAAAAAAAGGTTTCAGATTTTTGGAGTTATGCCATTTTGACACAAGAAGGTCAAGCGAAGTCGCCTCGCTGTCTTCGATCTTTTCTTTATTACGTAACGTACGACTCTGCAATGTTTTATCATAATACGAGATATTTAGGGATATTAAATCGAGTCAAACCAGTGAACATAATATTTATCACAGAACATAATATTTATCCAGTGGGGATAGTATATTAGTAAAAATACGATGGCATGAAATAAGATATTTTTTTACATACATATAACGTCACGTCCCTTTGCCATTGGGGTAGACAGAGATCGTGGTCCTCCATTTGTCATGATCCAGGTAAATCTCTTTCGCGTCTTCTGCATCTCTTCATATACAGAGTGTAAAAAGACCACGAGCAATGGTCTTCGAAACGTTGTTGGGTTCGCTTTTTACTACGGCGACAATGCGGGCAAAAGCAAATTTGTTTTTCATCTCCATACAAAATATCATTTCCCGAGACAAAAAAATTGCTATTTAAAATAATCCTTTTACACG
>SJJU01013703.1:0-14259 GCA_012932125.1 Conopomorpha cramerella
CGAGAAGCCGTCTATTGGATTTTACGCACAAGATTCTGCCGCTCCCCGCCGCCGCAACGATGCCCGCAAAATACAAAGCACATAGCCTAAAGGCCGTCTTATATAGGAGATTGGTTCACAGAAGTGAGGTGCATGCGCTGTACGACAAAGTACCACTTATTGAAACTAGACGAGCAGCAAACAAAGATATTAATTGAAAACAGTAGTTTACTTCACCGAATAAGCTTTGAATATGGGTTAGACTCAGTGGCTTGCACACCATATAGGCAAAAAGACACTGCCTGCCTTAGTGTCTTGGTTACCCGATCTATTAATTGAGTTATTGCTAGATCCTTTTTTGTTGTACTTACGACATAGGCTAATGAAGGTCCTGTGTTTTGTGGTTGAGAGAGCCGAGTAGAGTAGATAAGCCGATAGTGAAAAATAGGCACTTAACCATATTTAGATTTTTTACTTGTCTTACTTATTTGAGGTATAATAAGTCCATACGCTACTTAATTTCAATAAAATTACGCTACATATTGACGAGCCCAACAACGTTTCTAAGACCATTGCTCGGGTTCCTTTTACACTCAGTATGCATTCATGTATACTAGGTACCAGTGGCGTGCACTGACTTTTACGACAAGGTAGGCAGTCTTGTCAAATTCTTAAGGATTGACCCGTATGTATAGGTAACTTGTCTTCACGAAACACAGGCACCTACCTATCTACTCACCCACAAAACACAGGGCCTTCGTTAGCCTGTGTGTCGTGAGTACAACAAGATAGCTATATAACTCTATTATTAGGTCGGGTAACCAAAATACTAAGGTAGGCAGTGTCTTTATGGTGTGCACGCCGCTGCTAGGTACATACCTAACGTAACAAAGGAAAAAAAATAATGAATGACAATCTGTCGTGGCGCCCGCCACCGCCGCCCGGGTCATGTCTATTTCGGGTTCAAAAGAGCGAATTAATGCAGCTACGTAAATGCTCTGTCGTGAACCTTTGAGGTGGTTAATACGTTTGTGTTATGTACCAGGAAGTTATGTTTGTAAAGTGAATAAATCGTCGACAAACGTTGTCTTACCAATATACTTTATAGCCTATCATCATCATCATCATCATCAGCCTATACCTGTCCACTGCTGAACATAGGCATCTCCAATTGCACGCCACTGTGATCTGTTTTCGGCTTCTCGCATCCAGCTTCTGCCAGCCATCTTGCGTATATCATCAGTCCACCTTGCCTGAGGGCGTCCTACACTCCGTTTGCCGAGACGCGGTCTCCACTCGAGAACTCGTTTTCCCCAACGGTCATCGGTTCTACGGCTAATATGGCCGGCCCACTGCCACTTCAGCTTGCTAAAACGATGAGCTATGTCGATGACTTTGGTTCTCTGTCGGATCACTTCATTTCTTAATTCACTTTATAGCCTATGTTATTCTAGTTTATAAGCTACTATACTGCCAAATATACTTTAAAAATGTCTATCTTATCTCCCGTGCTAGGCCTTCCAGTTTCTAGTCAGAAAAACATATATTTCCACCAAGCTGTCCCCTGCAAACATTTGTTTTGCAATAGGAAGTCGCCTTTGCACATCGTGTATTGGAAGAAATACAACTTTTAAACCTTCGCTGGACTTCCACGTGTAATTCAAGACTAAAATCGATTGGTCCAGCCGTTTTCGAGTTTTAGCGAGAATAACGAACATCATTTTTATATAATAGAGATAACAAATAATTCATTAATTTCGACCAAATTTGATTACCATAAAAACGGTTCTAGTAAGTTAATCTTAAAAGATAGACATATACTGCTGCGGACATTTTTTTTAGATCCTTTCAAGAGGAATAATTCTTTTATATCTTTGCTATCTTGAACCGTTTTCGCAGCGCACGCAACGGAAGCCCTCAAGGATAAAAAATGTTCCCCGCTTTTGTCACATTTTCCATTATTTCTTCGCTCCTAATAGTTGCAACGTGCTATATAACATAGCCTAAAGCCTTCCTCGATAAATGGTTTATTCAACACAAAAATAATTGTTCAATGCGAACCACTAGTTCCTGAGATTAGCGCGTTCAAACAAACAAACTCAGCGCGAAAATTAACCAAAGATAAGCCTTTCCTCAGTTTAGTCAGCAGTCGAGTCAGCTCGCGACCACGACACATGTAACTGTGTCGAAACGTCGAGCAAACAACGAAGGCAAGCTGTATGCTTATCTTTGGTTAATTTGGTAAATTTTCGCTCTAAAATACCCGTTTTAAACTTTTAACATCATGTCAGTGCGTGTTTCCTTAAAAAAAAATATTAACTTAGTCAATGTTTTAACTTTTTTATGAATCCAGCGGTTATTGTTTACCCGAAAACCAAGTTCGAATACACAAAACAGTACAACAGTAAACACGCTCCCGTACTTAGCCAATAACACTAAGTCACTCTCAACTTAGATACGTACTAAGTATAGGGAATTCGCGCTTAGACCACAATTAGTTTCAATAAAGCCTTAGAGATTACTATTATTTGTCTTCTGTAGAGGCGGTCCAATTTCAACTTAACGCGCCCATCGCTAACTTGACTATACTTGAGGCAAATGTACTTGGTTCGTCAGCTCAAGTTATAAGTTAAGCTTCAAGTAGAAACTTGGTACGGCCCTTTATGCCTTCGCTGTGTCACCTTTGTTACCGATAATAATTATTGTGGTTGTCTTGATATTAAATTCTCAGTGTATAAGCTACATGCTTTTGAGACACTAAACAGAACGGTTTGATGTAACAATAAATGTAGCAGTGGCGTGCACTGGCTTTTACGACAAGGTAGATAATCCCCAAGGATGGGAGGACCTATGTATAGGGAACTTGTCTTTACGAAATATAGATACGTACCTATCTACTCAACCACAAAACACAGGGCTTTCGTCAGCCTATGTCGTGAGTACAACAAAAAAAAAACTAGCAATAACTGTATTATTAGGTCGGGTAACCAAGGTACTAAGGTATATGATGTGCACGCCAATAAAATGTGGGTTTCTACTACATTTGTCATCATCATCAGCCACATGAAGTCCACTGCTGGAAGAGGGCCTCCTTCAATGGTATACATTATTATTTGGGGAAAATGGCAATAATCGCCGCACTTGACTACCGGAAGAACTCTCCCAGGGTGCGGGCAGCAGCGCTCTCTGTGAGTTAAACCAAGCACCACCCTGCTAAGCGTGGCGATTATTTGCCCCCCCCCCTTCCCCCCATAACATCGGGGGAGGCCCTCGTCATGGGGCTGATGATGATGTACCTAGATATGACATTGAATATTCAACACATCACGCGCCAAAAGATACTTGTACTCAGTAAGCATTTTGACGGCTCCATAGAAAGCGTCTACAACAGAAATGCATTGTCATGAGTTATATTGTTTGTAGACATAGGTACGAATAAGTGGCAAAGTTCAATGATATCTGTGGCGCGTGTCGAATAAATTATTTCCACTTTTCATAGCACCAAGAAAGACATGACGACAGGCAATTATTTGTAGAAGTTGACAGCCAATCGCTGTGTTTTCTTACAACACGCCACGTAAATAATGAAAAAGACATTTATAAAACAATCTATATTTATTGATAACTAGTGGACTCGACAGACGTTGTTCTCTTAACTATATCCAGGGTGGCCTGTGCCCAGCAGTTGATGTAATTTTTTTCTTTCATAAAAACCTTCTGCTGTCATTAGTGAGCACAACAAAAGAAGAATTAGCGAAATCGGTCCACCCGTTCCGGAATTATGGAATGACAACGAAAAGTGGCGTTGATTTTTATATATAAGACTAGCTGTCCCTGCAAACATTTGTTTTGCCATAATAAGTTGCCTTTGTACGCCGTGTATTGGGTGAAATACAACTGGTAGACGCATAAAAAATAGATAGTAGCCGATTCTCTCTACTGGGTTAAATACGCTTGGTGAACCGGGGGCATTTGCTTATTAAGCAAGTGCCTCTGCCTACCCCGCTTTGGGATTAAAAGGCGTGAAGTGTAATGTATTTGCTCTCTACTGAATACGCATATGAAATTTGATAAAAATCGGTAAAGCCGTTAAGGAGGAGTACTATAACTAACATTGTGACATGATAAAGTCGTGCAAGTTACACTATTTATAAAAATCAAGAACGGCTGAACCGATTAGGCTGAAAATTGGTGGGATGGTAACAGACCAGAAGACGGACTGAGGATACTTTTATCCCAATCCTATGGGACGCATCGCTAGTCGCTACATAGAGAGTGTTATTTTTTTTTTGTATAAACACATAAATTTTGAATGAAATGCTGAAACTACGCGAATGTACTGGCGAAGCGTTCACTAGGTTTTGATAAAGAAGCTGCGAAAACATTCTATTTAGAGATGGACCAATAAATACTTTTACAATTCATACATCCAGCGCGCTATTTTGTTTATATTTCATGTACTAAACCTACATTCCTCCTTCGGTTTTACGGTTTAACAGAAAATAACTAAATAACTGGTATTGGATAGTAAAATAAATGTCGCCACGATAAAGTGCTGCAACTCATCTCATTTGGGATTCCATTAGACGTTTTTCGTCTAGAAAATATATTCCGAATTCAAAATAATCTGGTTGAATTCAATTTATGAAGAAAAGAATTGGCATTATTGTGTGTGGGTACTCACTTGCGATCTCTTTTCTCCACATTTTGATCGATGAAACTGGCCGTATGTAAGTCAGAGTATCGTGTTCAGGGGTTCCGTACACGAATTTAAATTCTGAATTATATTAATACAGCCGCCATTTTGTTTTTTTTTTGTAAGTCTTGTAATATCCTCCATCGTAATACTTTTTGGCATAAAAAAACTCTCTTAATATTGAAACATTCACTTACTAGTTGACGTAATTAGAGTACATTTGACCAGCTTTAGAAACCTTCACTAGCGCTGCTCTCGCGGTGTTCTGATGATGATAATCAGGATTGTAGCAGGTGGATGTCTATTGTCTCTGCCTACCGTCTCCCCTCTAGATGGGGCGTGTTGCGCTGTTTATGTTTTACCAACAAGAAATAACATTTTCGCAGCTCAATTCCGAATTTCTGCAAAATGTAATGTAGAATTTCTACAACCGCACTATACCACTATTATAATATACCTACTTAAAATTGAATCGTCCATAAAGGTACTTATGTAATGTACAATGTGTAGCATACTTACTTAAGTCCTATGGTACCCCAGTGGTACAAAGGGACTTTACAAGATGGCGCCACGCCGTCCTGTCCACTGCGACTGCTCTGGCATCGCATCAGCTCAGCCCTCGCGCTCTCAGCTCGCCGTCGACGGTGCGCCGCCACGTGTGCACGGGGCGTCCGGGCCTGCGTCGACCTCCCATGTGTATAATGTGTAGCATACAAAAAATAAATACAATATTATGTGGTTTATGGAAAACTATTTGCATACTTACCCAACAAGGTTTGACAGTAATGACAGTTCTATGCCCCTAAAATCTGTCAGAAAAACGTCAAAGAAAATTCCCCATCAGATTTTTTTAAGAATAATATATTCATGAAAAAAACATTTAAGTAGGTAAGTATTCAATTTGAAATGGTTAATGTAAGTACTTTTTAAGCGACTTCAAACAAGGCGTTTTTTTCAAGGCAAAGCAGACTGCGTGTAAAAGGACCCCGAGCAATGGTCTTAAAAATGTTGTTGGGCTCATCAATATGAACAACTTTTACTATGGCGATAATGCCGGGAAACGCAAAAATGTTTTTAATCTCCATTCAAAATAGACATTTTTTGCCGCGGGAGATGACATTTTCTGTAGGGATTGAAAATATTTTTTTTATTTCCCCCCGTTGTCTCCATAGTAAACAACCCAACAACGTTTCTAAGACCATTGCTCGAGGTCCTTTTACGCTCTGTATAGGCATGCTTTTTATGTTTTTTTGCCAATTCTAACGACGGTTGTGAACCGATTTTTAATTTTTTTTTATTGTAAAAAAGATATTTGGATGGTGTATACGGAAATCAGGGTTTGATGATGGCAAAACCGGTTGGTTACAAAAAAAGTTGGTTCTTATTTTCTTTTAAATTATATTATTATAATTATTTTAGTAAGAATATACATTTGTTTCAAGAAGTAAAACCATACATTAAGCTAGTGTGCGAGCCCCGAAGAATTTGGAGATTAAATTTAATGGCGTGTAGTGTCCGAAAATTTCCAAGGAATGGAATGAACAACAAAAGCGCTTGCGGAACCCTAAAAAAGTGAACAATTGACATTAGGTAGGTACTTTCCTACATTATTTTTCGCGCGTACGTTATATTAAAGGGTAGTAAAATGTGTACGAATTTCATTGAGGACATACATTATTTAAATAATAACAGTTAAGTCACTGTCACAATTACATTTTATAAATTCAAATAAAATATAAAAAATACACTTCACGCCTTTTGATCCCAAACGGGGCAGACAGAGGCACTAGCTAAGCAAATGCCTACGGTTCACCAAGGTTATTTAACGCAACGTGACAGAGGGTGAGCCCATCGCCGTTATAGTGTTTACACACTTTATGGTGTGCAGGTTTTCTCGGGATATTGCTCCCAGCGAACGAGCGTTGCTTTGCGTACATCGGCTCTGAAAAAGAGTCCCATTGATATCGCAACAATCTCTTGCGTAGTTTGAAAGATCTAAGAATATACACACATCAAAAGTGTCTAGGGATCAAATACGTTATGGTAAAATTTTCCATATTTTACAAACACTGAATTCATTCATAATTTATTCAAAATGTGGTGCTAATACAGGCATGGGGAATTAGGTAGGAGACCATACAAAAGATTACATTTGATTTAAATAAATTAGATTTTTTTAGAGCTAAAAATGTTCTTGATCCCTAGACACTTTTGATGTGTGTATAAATACAGACAGTGGGAGGCGACTTTGTTTTATACTAAGTAATGACTATTTTAGTGATTAGTAATGCTCGACGTTTGACGGCCGGCATGGACTGCCTCTAGGACGACGGTCGCAGGTTCAATTCCCGCCACGGACATGGCGCTTTAGTGATGAGCTGAGATATTTGTTGTGTGCGTCTGGATGTTTTATTTATCTATGTATGTATTTAAAAAAAAAGTATTTTTGTAAGTGTATCATTCTCTGGCACCCATAGTACAGGGTATCCTAGTTTGGGGTCAGGTGACCGTGTGTAAAAATGTCCCGGCATATTTATTTATATTTATTCACTAGCAAGATCATTTTTTTCTTAGACTACCATGAAAAATACCTAGCTGCAAAGATTGGAAAATTTCAACCGGGTCTATATTCTAATGCAATTGTATCCATTTGGGCATACTTTATCGAAATTGACTTCTATTGGATTTGCGTCTTGGAACCGAATCATAATATTATCAATATTGTACAATGCATATCAGTTTACGATACGTATTGGATTGTAGATTATTGCCAATAGCTCTGGCCTGCTTAGCATAAGCTTGAAAATTCGAGATACTGATCCGTATTCTGTAACGCAAACCAAACAGTACCGTAAACTTTATTTGTATTTTGATGTTTTATTTTTCATCAGAAATCTGCGGATGCTTCCCGTAACCACGGTATTTTGACTGATTTCTGACAATAGCATTAATGAGAAAATCATAATCTTCTAATAAACGTTACTGATTAAATTCGTTATTTGTTTAATAATTTTAATGTAATATTGATGTTATTTTTGTATCGTATTAACGTAGTTATTAATGTTAAACATATTCTATTTTTAACGTAACTTACCCCGCTTTGGGATTAAAAGGTATGAATTCTGTTATCCTTATCATTGAGATACATTATTTCCAACAAAAACAAAAAAACATCCCATTCGGTTCATTAACGACGAAGTTATCGGCGAACAAACTATATGGTTGATTGAGTAACCTCCTTTTTTGAAATCGCATAAAAATCCGCTGTACCAACATTCTAAAATGCATTGTATATTCTGTCGAGTCGTAACAACGTTAGGTAACACGGATTTTATCGAAGCGGAAAAGTAAACCTGGAATAGGTACAATATTCACGAGCTCTCATAACTCAGAGTATAAAGTAAACGATAGGTATTATATTATAGCATTTGAAAATTGTAAAATGCCAATGAAACTTGTGAAGCCAACGTTAGAGAGATCGTTTTCTATTGAAATATCGGCCAGTTAGCTATAAATTGAGGTTTTCTTTAACAATTACGTTCTTTTTGGTCTGTTTTTGTTACAATACATAATCGCCGAAACCGAAGTCCTACCTAGCTCACGGGCCGTTATCTGGAGTACATACTATTGTATATTTATGTGCATCTCTAAATACATGAGTAGTCACACTATAACCAATTTAGTATTTATAATATTTTATTACTGTAAAATTTTATGTTGTTTGGTGAACCGTGGGTATTTGCTTTAGCAAGTACCTCTGCCTACCTCGCTTTGGGATTAAAGGCGTGAAGTGTATTTATTTATTTTTTTATTTTTATGTTGTTTATTTAATAAGCTAGATTTATTATTTACCTACTAATTATATTTGTGTTGTTTTTTAAATTAGACAACTATTCCTACTTTATTTATAGTGCCCTAACAGGGTTGATGTTTTGGATACCTATATTTTGGTACCTATATTTATTTTAATATATTTTGTAAAACCAACACGAAGCAATAAACGATATGATTATGATTAATCATTGGGGGAGGTCTCTCGTCCAGCAGTGAACATCATGTGGCTAATGATGATTTTTAAGCATGATTCTACCAAATGATACAATCGTATAAAGTACGTATAAGACAGAACACAAGGTGTGTGAACCCTATAACGGCGATGGGCTCACCCCCTGTCACGTTGGGTTAAATACGCTTGGTGAACCGTGGGTACTTGCTTTGGCAAGTGCCTCTGCCTACCCCTCTTTGGGATTAAAGGCGTGAAGTGTAAGTAAGTAAGACAGAACACAGGATTCAAAATAATCCCCTAACATCATCACAAGGACATCCTGTAAACTATTTATTTTTAGTGCCCAATACATTTTGATAGCGTCGTGAACACACCACTCCGCACTGCAACAGTGAAACAAGTTACAGCCAAATTTGTGTTTACTACACCGTTTTATTTGCACGTTAAAAACGGGAATTCCTCTCCAAAACTGCTTTCGATTTTTTTTTTTCGGAACGCGGAGGAACTTAAGAAATCAATATCCTCTAAAATTTCAATATCAAAAACGTTTTTGAAACTCTAGAAGGGAATTCGGCACATGATACCTAACATCTCTAACCTACGAACTCTATGTTAAAGCTTTTTGTACGTTTGTTCGCCGAAAATTTTATGTATCGATTTTGATGATTTTTTTTTTTGTTGGAATGAAGATATTTCAAAGATGGACATAAGGAAGTCAGTCCGTCAGTTACTTGTAACTCGACGTATTCCTGGTATGGGGTGATAGAGGAGTTAAAATGCAATAAAATAAAGGTTTAATTAATTAAATATAATAAGTAATTTCCGACCATCATACGAAGGTTCGTATGGTCGGAAATTAATGGTTCTTGAGATGTTGACTTTTTTAAATAATTTCTAGAAATTCCCAGAATCTTGCATGAAAAAGTTTGTAAAATAAAAACCATGAGCTATTTACTGTGGTTCTTTATTTAATTATTAATTTTGATGATGGCCAAAAATAATCAGGGGATTTTAAAAAATCGTAGGCACTGGTTAACGTCGGTTCGTTTTTCTTTAAAACTGTTAGGTCTAAGTGGCGTTCTCGATGCACTAACGGTCCCGCGTTTGTGCAGGCTATGGAAAAGAGGTTGCCCTCGTAGAAGAGGAACCTGCTGTAGAAGACTAATCACTGTCCACTCCGAGGTGGAGACCACGGGAGCTGGTCGCGCTTCCGGTGGAGCCTGCAGAATGTCCTCTGTGTTTCCCCTGCAGAATGTCTTCTGGGTGCCCAGGACCCACCTAGAACCAGCGATTGCTAAAGGACATCGGGGGGGTTTTAGTCAGTAGGAATCTGACACTACCCCGTCACCGTCTCCAAAGCGTGGGGGTGTCGAAGAGGATTTCCCTCTCCCCCAACAAAAAAAGGTCTATGCCTTAAGCATATCGCTTTATATCCATCCTCTTCATATTATTGTGTGATGCTAAAAGAACGATACTAGAAATGACGTCACAAGTAATTTTCCGGAATGACACCGACAAGTATACGAAGAAATTACCACTTTATTACCGATTTCATTCGCGCAGTTTCATTTTCTATTAAAAATATTACCACTAAGTTTAGCACCTCTTTACTATGAAATTAACGTTTTTCTCATATTAACTTCTACTTCACTTTTTACTATCTTAGGAGATGAATTTTAATAACTCTTTTCATGTCTCGCAAAAACATCATAAAAAGGCCCCTTATGCAACATTTCAGCTTTTTAGGTTCTTGGTTTTGGAATTTGGGCTAACCGTTGATGAGTCTGTGATGAATTAGTCAGTCAGGACTTTGAGTTTTATACACAGTTAGAACAAAAGTGACACAAAACAAAATGTGTCATTTCATGAAATTGAACCTTTACATGAAATATACAAAACTTAAATTACAAATTCAACATGTTTCGTATTGGGCCCTTGTTGTTCTAACTATGCGATATATAGATAACTATAAGTCTACACACAACCGCAGACGGGACATCTGTGCTCCCCTATTTTTGTTAGAAAATTCGCTATAAATGTTGTTTTTCGTGTTTTATTTTTTACATCACAATTCAGATTCTCGTCACTCGCAGTGACATTTAATCTTGAGGGGGAGAAACAGACGCAAATAAACGGGACATTTCTAATTAAATTCCTCATAAAAATGCAAAAAAAAGAAGGAATCCTTTTTCGGTTTTAGAATAAAAGACATTGTATAAAACAAAATCGCTTCCCGCTGTATATACCTATGTATTCTTAGATCTTTAAAACTACGTAGGTAATGGTGGTTTTTTTTATCACAATGAACAAGCGTTTGACCACCATGGTGGTTTTTGGTGCGGTCCATAGATCAGTACACAGTAAATCGCCTCCTGCGCTCTGTTCCTGTGTATGCTTAGATCTTTAAAACTACGCGCACGGATTTTCATGTTGTTTTCTTTAAAAGATAGATTGTTTCCAGATTAAGAAATAAATAAGGCGATTGACGAAAGAGATTTATATGGGTGATGTATTGGGCCGGGTGAGTAGAGGTCGCCCCAGAAGGACATATACAGACCAGATTGGTGATGTCCTGGGCGAAGGTGGCGTGAAAAGTACTCGAAACCGGAGGTCATGTATGAAAAGATGTATGAATGTAAATGAAGCGAAAGGGGTATGTCAGGATCGTGACAAATGGAGATCTGTAGTATCTGCCTACCCCTCTGGGAGACAGGCGTGAAGTGTATGTATGTATGTAATGAATATATATTTAACAACACACAGCAACATTGTACTATACATATACCATATGACATACATAACGTAAAATGAACCGACTTCAACTTAGATGGTTGAAGATTTGACAGATTTTTGGTTAGCTCATGGATCTTATCGTCGGAACTTAATCAAATTTAAAAGGACCAAACGGGGGGCATCAGCTTTCAAACAAAAAATAATCATCCAAATCGATTGTAACAGTCAAAAGGTTTGAGGTAACAAAGACAAAAGAAAAAGTGAAGAACTGAAAACGTCTTCCTTTTTGAATTGGATAAAATATTATATTTTCGAGTTAGTCTTATTACAAGGAAGGAATGACAAAGGCTTTTAACGTACATACCTAACGTATATCCTAAAGCTCAAATCTTTACACATATAGGTAAGTACTTACTCATATTTCACGAGAAGACTCAAAAGACAGCGTTAGGGAGGTGTTCTTTGAAATTATTTTATAAACGTACCATTAGGAACATAATTTGTAAGGGAATTTGAAACTGAAAGGTTGTTTTCTGTCATAGATTTCAAAGAGGTGTCAGGCAGAATACGGTTATGCTTTCGGTTCTTTCTGTTTTAATGAGAGGAATGTCATTTTGAAGCGACTTAAAAAAAAAAGCTTTTCTCAATTCGAGCGTACATACTGCGTTTAAAAGCACCCCGAGCAATAGTCTTACAAACGTTGTCGGGCTCGTCAATACGAACAACTTTTACTATGACGATGTTACGTTTTATTAAATTCTCGAATTTCTCATGTTATTTATTTGTAATAAGTGTTTTGTTTACGCTTGAATTGTGATAATACGAAGCATTATCCATCAAAACAAGGTTTCGTTAAATTGGCTGCCAAAAGAAGTCCTGTCTAGACAAAACAGAAATCTGACTAGGACCACACTAAATCTCCACAAGAATCAGCTGAGGGAAGTCTTGGGACTTTTAACAACACACTAAACAAACATTGGAGAGGCCTATGTCCAGCAGTGGACAAGTTTGAGCTGATGATGATGATGATGATGAAATAAACATCTCTCCAACGTAGTCTCGGACAGTCCCATATGCAAGTCAAGTCAAAGTCAAAATTTCTTTATTGCATCGTTATAAGTGCTATAACATACAGATATACAGTAGCATAACACAAAGCTTGATGAACGTCATTTTTTACTTTAAAAACAAAAGTAATCGTCCCCGGTTCGAATTAATTTCTTTTACTGGGCAGAAGAACCGGGAAGAAACTGGCAACTTTCATCGCCAAGGCTAACTGCTAAGTATGCTTAAGATAAATATGACTAAATACTAATTTAACAAATGCCTGATGGCCGGATACATCCCTGACTGGTGAACAGCTCAGGGGCACTAAATGATATTAACATTAAATAAAATAAAAGGGCGCCTCTGTAGAGCATATCGATATCTCGAGGTAGAAAGGTCGTATAAACCATATCATCAACTCACCGTTATATACCAATCGATAGAGCGGAAAATTCTGCATAAGCCAGCATTCATAACTCAATTTGACCAAAAGTGGCTTTTACGACCTTTCTACCCCGAAGTATCGATATATGGAGAGCGAAGAAACAGGGAAGCTGGAGGTTCACTCAGGTTCACTGTTTATCGTTTTCAGGTATCGTACAGGACACAGATGGTAGGGTGTCCAAAAGCCCTTCACGAGACCAAGGGTGACATAAAACCACTTCGTGAAGAAGCTGAAGCTGTTATAGTAGGCCTATCTCCTAACACACAAAATAGACCCGCTAGCCAAGCTGTGGAAAATTCCCAGACAAAGCAACTAACTAACTTGGCTGTCAAACTTTCCAGCCACGCTCCAAGTGATCTTTGCAGCAGCTGAACAATTGTGTCTTACGGCAAACGAGCACGGTCTGCGAATGCTTACTGTTGTCCTGCTGCTAGCTGAAGACACGCCCTTTAAAATAAAAAAATAAATAAAAAATACACTTCACGCCTTTAATCCCAAGGAGGGGTAGGCAACGGCACTTGATAAAGCAAGTACCCACGGTTCACCAAGCGTATTTAACCCAACGTGACAGGGGATGAGCTCATCGCCGTTAAAAAGTTCACACACCTTGTGGTATGTGGGTATCATCACGATGTTATCCTTCATCGTACGAGCGTTGGGTTGCGTACACAGGCTCTGAAAAAGAGAACCATTGGAACACGTCCAGTAGCTGGACTCGAACCCGCGACCTCCCGGTTACAAGTCAAGTATCCGACCAACTGGACCACAGACGCTATTCTGTTTATTCTTATTGCTTAAACACTGTATTACTAATGCCTCTCACTTCCGATTAGTGGAGACAGGCAGTATCCATCTTTCTGAACCTTTCAATAACATTAATCACATTATTTGCGACATCCAATCAGAATCAACCTCGGGCGACGCAACAACTTTTTCATTGCGATTAAAACTTTATCAGTCGTCTGTCAACTAGATAACTTCTGGCGGTTTCATTCTCGTTTTCTTTTCAAGCGAAAGGAGTCTTTCTCAATTCGACTGTTTATGTACACACATCAAAAGTGCCTAGGGATCAAATACATTTTAGAAGATTGCAATCAAAAATATATTTTACTAAAACTGAATTCATTCATAATTTATTCAAAATGTAACTCAATATTCTTCACCGGGTATATAGGCGCGAATATAACCAAAGACAAGCTCGAGCTATATACCCGGTGAACAATATTGAGTTATAATGTCTGTGCGCGTTTCATTAAAAAATCTTATTCAAAATGTGGTGATAAGTCATTGATACAGGCATGGGGAATTAGGTAGGAGACCAATCCAGAAGATTAGATTTGATTTAAATAAATT
>SJJU01013705.1:0-11761 GCA_012932125.1 Conopomorpha cramerella
GGCATTTGCTTATTAAGCAAGTGCCTCTGCCTACACCGCTTTGGGATTAAAAGGCGTGAAGTGTATTTTTTTTTTTTGTAGATACAAAGTATTTCACATATTATTTTTAGATCAATATGTTGGCGCTTGCCGACACCTACACGATACCCCTAATCCTAAATGACTCACTGGGTTTACCGGGGATTCGTCGAAAAGGGTAACACAATCACATGAAACTATCATGTAGGTGTACATTGTAAATAACATTGCAATGGATAATTATCTAGCGGTAGTTCCAAAATCTACTACCGAATGGAATTAGAATTGCCAGCGGGTCCTTTTTTTCGTAAAGTTCTTCCTCTGTTTTATCAAAACAAGCCAGACAATCGAATTCGAATCTTTATTATCAGTATCACTTTGCGAAAATAAGTAAGTAAAGTTATATAAAATTGACAAGACAGAAGTTTATCTAGCGATTCTTTGTGAAAACCTCGTGCGATATTAACGACATCTCACAACAACAAACAAAATAAACTTTTTTAAAGTGGTTGTTAAATAATTCCCCATTGCTATAAACAAAGTATTCGATTTTAATGATTTGTTCACTGCATCGACTCTCACACTGAAAACGTTTATGTACCTGACGTTATGGATTTAGTAGGTATGTGTTGTTATATCCACAACATTGAATCCATACACACAAAATTCATACGTTTAAATTCCTGTAAATACCCATAACGCTTTAAAATCATAAAATTAAAAGATCTAGGGACCGATCTCTTTGCAGAAATTTTTTATACTTTTTTGTCAGGGTTTTTTGGAGAAAGTTGTTTGGTATCATGAGTGCCCTTCAATGACCACCGCTTATTCAAGGGTTTCACTATTCATTTTAATTTAACGTTTAGTATTTCATGATTTAGTTTGTGTGGATACCGGGCCGTTCGATGCCCAAATCGTAGGAAAGAACAATTGTCCAGATCCATAGGGTTAATAATATGTTTTCTAACCGCCCGAGGTCTCTAGGGTGAAAGAGTTGAATGTATGAATGGGTTTGTTCCGTTTGTTCAATAGAAGAAGTTTCCATCTCTCACTATTCCTGCTCTTTCTCTAGGAAAATTGGAACACAGCATCCTGACCCTACGTCCACACGGAGGTATGTTTTCTCAGATCTGAAAAAACCGAACGTTGTGCTCCGAATGTCTTCGTGCCCATCAACCCATGATTCGGTCAGGTCTTTGTGGGCGTACTGATTTGACCGCCTCGCAATGCTTTCTATTGTAAGACCCGACAAAAAACCGAATCGACTAAACTAAATCGTCTGAACACAGTGTAAACGTATGTTTTAGAAAATAAAAACTATTATAAAATACTATGTTACTTAACCCTTAATCAGACAAGGCCAGGTGTTTTTCTGATGGATTTTGGACTCTATTGACGTTTTTTATTCTAATTATCGACTCCATCACATAAACCCGGGTGAAGTTTATTATAAAATGTAGCTTTTAATTGTATAGCTAGATTTGGTGAATTTATTGTTTACTGTTTAAATAGGTAAGTGTTCCTTATGTGATATCTTCACTGAAATCTTTAGATAATTCCAGTGAAGACATGCAATAAGGTTCAAAGTACGTGTGTTGGACAAGTGGCAATATAATAGCCTTTGCTTGATTAAGGGTTAAACCGGATATTGCTTTATCGGTCAAAGTGCCAAATAATGCATGTCAATTTGATTAAGATTAGGGACTTTTGTCGGATATTAAAACCGAATGATCGTGTGAACTCTGGCATTGAAATACCATTGCCACTGATTCGGATTCGACAAAAAGTCAGATCCAACAGAGTAACACACAATTTCGTGTGAACGCAGCGTAACATCCATCCAAACTGTCGTTTACAATATAAATAGGGTTATTTGCCTAGAACCTAAGGGGAAATCCCCAAAGTAAAAGTTAGTTAAGTGCATTTAGTGTGTATAGGACTTAAGATAAAATAAGCGATATCAACAGTCACATATGTACCTACATATTTCCACGTGTATTGTTTATTTATTTAAACACTTTTCATAGATAGGTACGTTTAAAAACATTAGATTATATATTTGTCTGTATATAAACCTACTGAATCCAATTCAGCAGGAGTCAATGCCCCTAAAACAAAATAAAATATATATCTCCGTACAAACTTAATCAGTGGAGTGGGCTTTTTGATCGATTTTTAGTTTTAGGTGGTTCTCTATTGGACGATATATTTTTATGTTTGTTACCTACCTCAAAACTTTGTAAAAGGCCTCAGATTTTGAAAACTACGCAACAGATTTTGATGTTTTTTTTTCATTAGTAGGCTGAGTGATTCTGGAGGAAGATTTATGTGTTTTTTGCATAACAACAGAGAAAACAATGTTTACCGGGTCAGCTAGTAAGTAATATTTTTTGAAGTGTAGCCGAAAGTCGTCTACAAAAAAACTACTTAAACTTTATAATATATACAGTGTGCGTATATATCGGAATAATTACACAGACTTTATTTTATTTGGATGTATGGTTATTTATTACTCCTTCCCGCAATAAGTACAAAACGGATTTCAATGAAACTTTATCAGAATAACACATATTCTATATTTTATCCCGAATTTCCTACGGGAATAGGATGAATTATATGTAACAATGCTGAGGTACTTCTATTTTTTATAAAATAAAGGCCCGTATTCTGAAACTTTACTCAAGTGTCGGTTTTAACATTTGTGTGAATAAATGAAATTACGCGGATGAAATCGTGGGGCGTCCTCTTGTATATTATACGTAGGTAATTAGGTAACTTGTGTAACTAATAACACAATTTACTTCACGCCTTTTAATCCCGAAGCGGGGAAGGCACAGGCACTTGCTAAGCAAATGTCCACGGTTCACCAAGCGTATTGAACATAACGTGTTAGGGGATGAGTCCATCGCCGTTATAGGGTTCATAGAGCTTTGTTGTCCTTCACCGTACGAGCGTTGCGATGCCTCTGCCATTGGCTCTAAAAAAGAGTCCCATTGGTAAACGTTCAGTAGAGGGACTCGAACTCGCGACTTCGCGATTACAAGTCAAGTATCCGATCAGCTGGGCCACAGATGCTCTACCTCCTAATAACCTAAGGTATAGTCCGTATGTGGTAGTAGCTAAATTCTAAATCCTTGCCTTTCACACTAACGTTTTGATCCCAAAGTAGAGTACCGTGTACCTACTAATGGGTGTTTTTTCTACATAAACACTTTTAAATCCATACACAGATAGTACCGTGTTCCGATTATTCAGTTACATAACAAATTCTTCGCTCTATGTACCTATTTAGTCGCCGCGACTGTTCAAAGCTTGTCCACCCTAACTATATTCAAACAGCATTTTATTTTAGACCAAGTAGATCAAGGGCTAAGCGGTCTGTACTGAATACAATCAGTTATATTAGACTGAGTAGCCGGCCAAATGTCTATGCTGTCGTCTATTGGAATTACACCCCTATACGATGTTAATTAGGTCGGGTATTCTTTGCTTACGAGTTTCATTCATAATGACGTCATGATAGGTGATGTGGAAAATGCAGGTGGCATGAAACTTTTTGTTTCCGATGCCGATGACGTCAACAGGTATTTGTTTTTGTCGATTTTTTTAAGCGACTTCAACAAAGGAGTCGTTTTCAATGGGAAATTTAAAGGGCCCATATTTCTTTCAAATATGACAGATGGCGCTAGCTGTATTGGGGGGATAAATGTTAACGAAATGACTAACTTCAAGCAGTCAGTATTGAAGGTAAATTGTTTACGTGTTACAAAAGTGTCCGAATTTTAAATAACCTACCCAAATAATAAAAAAACGTACTATAATACTACGTGTAAAAGGACCCCGAGTAATCTTAGAAACGTTGTTGGGCTCGTCAATATGAACAACTTTTACTATGACGACAATGCGGGGAAACGCAAAAAAAAAATATCTCTATACATAATATACAAATTTTTGCCTTGGTAGACTACATTTTGTATGGGGATTGAAATTGTTTTTCATGAAATGATTTTATGTTTTTTAGTGGAAAGAAAATATTTCCCAGGTGGTCCCGTGATTAGGAAATTAGTGTATGCAAACTCGATAAATCGAGGGGAACTTTGAAAATGTATGGGCGGGCGGCTAGTACCGGATGAAGTTGGTCCTATTTTTAACCGACTTCAAAAAAGGATGAGGTTCTCAATTCGTCTGTATTTTTTTATGTTTGTTACCTCAGAACTTTCGCCTGGGTGAACCGATTTGGATGTTTTTTTTTAATTTGAAAGCTGGTGCTTCCCGTTTGGTCCCATATAAATTTGGTTCAGTTCCGACAATGGCATCCATGAGTAAAACACATATAGGTATGTCAAATTTTACTGGTTAAAGTCGGTTCTTTTTTATATAAGTTATATTTAAAATAATAGTGACGTCGTGTCTTATGTAACATGCATTGGGTTGGTATACTTACTGCGTGTAAAAGGATCCCGAGCAATGGTCTTAGAATCGTTGTTGGACCCGTGAAAACAATTTTAACTATGGCGGCATTGCTGGGAAATGACAAAAAAGTTTCCTTTCTCCGTGCCCGATCGACGAGCCCAACAACGATTCTAAGACTCATTTCTCGGGGTCCTTTCACACGTAGGTATAAAGAGGTCTGTAGGTACAGTGTAGTTCGGAAATATGAACAAAAAAAAATTGAAACTCTTCTTATAAAAAGTCCCACCCGATTTCGTATGAATTATCACTTTTTCTCTACTGTATCACACTATCTATTACAAAAAAACGGAATTAAAATCCGTTGAATAGTTTTAAAGTTCACATCTCCATAGAGACAGATTGAGGGAAGAGATGTTGCTTTATATTAATTTATTTTAATAGCTTTATTGCACAATATTGCAAATGGCGGACTTAATGATAATGCATTTTCTACCAGTCAACCCAAGTCGTGGTGCAGTAGAGAAAGTTTTAACAATTATATTAGCTTAAGCGTAAGTAGTAAACAAAAAAAAAACATATTGCTAAAAAATGTAAAAAAATGAATGAAACTACTATGTAATGTTGTATTAAATTATCATACACGAACATTTATGAATGTATTGCACTGTATCTGTTATACATGTACATACCTAAGTATAGGTATACAAATCTATAACATTGATGTATTTTGTATTAGAATAGTAATTTAAAGAAAAGAATACAATCTGTTACGAGTGAAGTGTATGCCTGTAATAGGAATATTGCTAGAGACCTATATGTATTCAACTACAAATATTTAAAATGTATTGAGTAATATTCTGTTGGTGTACCATAACATAAATAAATAAATAAATGTGTTACAGCCCGCCTTTCTTATTTTTGACGTCCGTTGTCGAAGGAGAAGCCGCTGTGAAAACTTACATTTTTTTGTTCATCGATTAGTTGCCAGTTTCCAGGTCGTTGCACCTACACGACAGCACCATGAAACTATGTAGCTAGTGGGTAGCTACAACAGCTGAATGTAGAGGCAGCAAGCGGGTATACTAATTATACTGCTTGTAAATGGTAAAGCGTCCATTTACAAGCGTCCATCGAAATTATTCCATAAATTAAATTAAAAAAGAAATAATTCGTTAAATTAAAAAAAAAATGCGATAATCGAGAAAGGCGATCTTTTTGAGCGACTTCAAAAAAGGAATCTTACTTAATTCTACCGTATAGGTATACAGAGTGTAAATGGACCCCGAGCAATGGTCTTAGAATCGTTGTTGTCTCGTCAATATGAACAACTTTTACTAAGGCGAAAAAAATTTTCAATCCCCACACATACATGTTATCTCCCGCGGCAAACATTTTTATATTTTGTATGGAGAGGACGGTTGTTGTCGCCATAGTAAAAGTTGTTCATATTGACGAGCCCAACAACGATTCTAAGACCATTGCTCGGGGTCCATTTACACTCTGTATATGCTTTTTGGTTTGATATTCAAAGTTAAACAGGTATTATAGCGCGAAGATTAACCAAAGATAAACATTCAGCTTTCCTTCGTTGTTTGCCCTAATACCCGTTTTAATCATGTTAGTGCGCTTTTTGGTTTGTTCGCGGATAACTTCCTCGTTTATGAACCGATTTTGTTGGAAAGAAGATATTTCCCACAATAAGGAAATCTGAGTTTGATGATGGCAAAGCCTCGAGGGGAAGGGCGACTAGTACTGGTTGAAGTTGGTTCATTTTTCTTCAATTAATACACACATCAAAATGGACCAAGAACATTTTTAGCTCTAAAAAATCTAATTTATTTAAATCAAATCTAATCTTCTGGATTGGTCTCCTACCTAATTCCCCATGATTGTAGCAATGACTTATCACCACATTTTACATAAATTATGAATGAATTCAGTTTTTGTAAAATATATTCTTGATTGCAATCTTCTAAAATGTACTTGATCCCTAGACACTTTTGATGTGTGTATAATCTACGTCGTTGCTTTCGTCGAAACTAACTTTTACTATGGCGACAAAGCAGATAAATGGAAAATAAATACTTTTTTTCGTCTCTATACAAAATAGATAAAAAAATCCTCTCAGTAGATGATATTTAAAAAAAATAATAAACGTCACACGCCTTTTTTGTACTTCACGTGAATTTTTTTTTAAATATCATCTACTGAGAGGTTTTTTAGGTGATATTTTGTATGGAGAGAGAGAGAGGAAGAGGAGATGAGGAGATATGGAGATGTGATTTTTTTATTCCAGGATTGCGTTGTCCGAGTCCACATAGTACGAGTAAGTTGAGATTTTAGAGGACTCGAACAACGTTTTTTATACCATGCTTGCTTGGAGTCCTTTTATAGCCAGTAGGTACTTAGGTACAAACAAATATTCATCAATGAGATATTTTTACACTCATTTTGCTCTAAAATATAGAGGTTACTATTACTTCTGTATCGACAGTCAATGAGGCGCTTACAGCCAATTACGACGTGACATTTCTTTTAATATTAGTTGAAGTTGTTACAATAAGTTTTAGTCAAAGAAAGGGATTGATGATCGATGTATCACATATAACAACGTTGCGTCATCTTTTGAGAAAATAGCAAACATACATACATACACTTCACGTCTGTCTCCCAGAGGGGTACGCAGAGACTACAGATCTCCATTTGTCACGGTCCTGACATACCCCTTTCGCTTCGTCTACATTCATACATCTTCACTCATTTCATCAAACTAAATGAAAAAGTACCTCATTAAAACACACCTTATGTACCCACCCATCCAACTTGTTTATTTCCATCGTAGCAATTTCATTCACCTGCAGTTTTATTTACATCATGATTAAAAAGTTAAGTACTTAGGCACTTAGGAAACTATTTTTATGCCCAATTATTTAACTTAGATAGGACACTAAAGTGTAGATTGGTAATAAATATTGATTCGCGATTAAAGTAAACAAGTACGTCACCACCACTTTCCTATATATTTTAATTTTATCGCTAGGCGTTGGGTAGAGCCTGAAGAATGTCCGAAAAAATCGACCTCATCATAATGTACATACGTACTTCACACATACTCGTAAAACGCGCAATTAGTTGATCCATTTTGTAAGGGGAGGTTGATTTTTTTTCACAGAATACATACAGAGAATACATTCATATTCATTGATTAATTCAAAGCAGAGTCCTGATATATACCTAGTACAAATAACTGTACAAAAATCTGTAGGCAATTAGATCGTGGAAAGGCGCCTACAAGTCGCGCCGAGGGCGGGCGCGAGACTCTGGGCGGGCGTCTCGGCAACGGACGATTGCTGTTCCTACATTTTCATTTCATACCAGGGGGCCAAGTCCACTATTAAGACTACCGGAATAGAATTCTTATGGAGGTTGTAAACATTTAGTCGTGTGGTGACGGCGTACAGAATATATATTGTGTCATCACCGAGGGAATTCTCCAGAGAACGGGTTGCAGCGCTCTCTGTGAGTTAAACCACAACACCACTGCGATCCCAACCCGTCTGCCATTATTGGCATTTCCAAATGATCATGGAAATCATTGGGGGAGGTTTTCGTCCAACAGTGGACACCATATTGCTTGTAATGATGAAATGAATTACGATTGGTAATAGCAGAATAGGTTCCCCAAGTTGGTCAAAGACCTTCCACTCGTTATAATATGAACTTCTAGTAGTACAACACATTAACGCTATAGACCTATATTTTTGTGGTAAGTGCCTAATCGTACGTACGCTAACATAATAATTTAATACATCTTACTTATACTAGAAAGCATATTTCACAAAGTAAGAGGTTCTTTTGATGGCCCTAAAAGAAAAACAAATGTTACGAAGTGGGTCGTGAATAATATTGTTTGACAATAAACGATTTAAGTTGATTGTTGTTGAATTTTCTATATACTTTATTTATTACTAACTGACCCGACAAACGTTGTTTTATCAATATAGTGTAATTCTTTTCTGCTATAATACACATGTATAAATACATATAAACCTTCCTCAAGAATCACTCCATCTACACATACATAGGGACAGACTGCGGGAGGCGACTTTGTTTTATACTATGTAAACTTTGCGTTAAACTTTTGATTGTGGGATGCGGGCTTTTACAAAATAATAAAACAATTAACAAAATAAAAAGTGGTGTAAATAAAATACTCGCTTAACTTTGATTTATGTTTAAGGTTTATATTCAAACAAATCTAAGAGAAATATCGATAGGTTACCTACTGCATTCGCCGGCTAGGCAGTGCGGTCACCCAGACTCTGTTGGAAATATGCCAGAGGGAAAAATTACTTATAGCGCCTATGTAAGTAAGTAGGTAATCTATGTTTTTCTTAACTTTCGTTTAAAAAATCAGTGGGTATAGTGTACATGAAGGTAGGCATCGTTAAGTAGATAAGAACCTACCTATTGAGCAATTTTTTTAAATTCAGTGATGGAATTCGATATCTTTTTTGGACTCAAATAACAACGTACCTAGTTGTTTGCTTACAAAAATCGTACATGGGAAAAGCATTTTTTAATATTAAAAAACAAATACATACAACGTTTACAGTGACCAGACCTAAGTAAAAAGTAAACATTCCTAATTACACAGGACAGCTTTCGCAGAAGCTAATTAAAAAAATCTGAAATAATAAATGCTCTAAGTAAAGAATAAAGGGGCAGACCGTGAAGGAGATGGCGAGGCGACTTTGACACGTTCAAAAGAGACTGGAGGAACTAGCAGGGGATCGTGAGCAGTGGAAGACGGTTGGGAAGGCCTTTGCGCAGCAGTTGGACACCATACCAAGCTAAGAAAAAAAAAATGACACACATCTTACCTTTTACAAGGAACTAAAGTTGATGCTTTTTACACGAAACAATCCTTCGGCATTCATGTGCGAGATCGCGCGGGAATATTGCAAAAAATGGCGGGGATGTGCGTCCCCCGTGATTGTCTGCACGCAACTGCAAACTTCTTGGCACGGCCGACGTCGGCGCTTGGCAGTGAGGGTGCGCCTTTCCACAAAGTAGCTGCGATAATGCAGCTCTCCGTTTCATAGCAATAACCGGAGTGAAGCAGCTTGATTCGGGTTCAGTCGAATGTCGGTTTAAGACAACATAATGCTATGAAATAAACAAAAGATGACTTATCAGGAATATTAGTATGACAATTTAAAAGCATTAGTATAAAACGGAAAGTTTGTGCAAATGTCCTAACTCCACATGGTTAGCAGGTGAAGGAAAATTTAGGGAAGTAAACAGTGGTGCTGGTTTACGAGAGAGTAAAGTAGAGATTACTACTTTATATGATACAATAAATTATACTGAATCACGAAATTACTTATAGCATCCATATAATAAGTTGACACACAATACAGCGTAAATGGGAAATCTACACAAACTCGATCGGTCGATCAGCTGATTGTGCTTTTTGTAAGAAGACCTCGGTTTTTCTTTTCGTCCCGAGATGTTGACACTTGCTAAAATGGACTCAGTAAGGTCTACAGGCTATATTTTGTATTTTCGATTCACCCTGTAGATCAACCCATAAAGACGTGGTGGGAAATATTTTCGTAAGATTGTTGATGCTTTTTAAGACAGCGTAGTGGTTCGGAATCCGTTCACTCCGAGGAGCAACAACTGAGCGATTAAGCTTAGCTCTAAGCGATGTCTAGACCTGTGATGAGGTGAGTGCCTAATAGCTGACCAGCTCAAGCTGTTGGCATGACGCTGCTGATGACTTAAACTTTGTCAATAGCAAAACATTCTAGTAGGTAAGGATTATTTCGACCCCTTTAAATTAGAATGATGTCCGGATTCTAAATATTTGAACAGTGAAGAGCGTTTTGAAAAGAAAGGAACGTTCATTATTTGTGTAATAAGTTTTGTTAGAGACTACGTAGGCAGTGGTCCAATTGAAGCTGAAGCTGGGAATCCTCTTAAAGAAGGCAGCATATCACACCGGAGGTGCTTACTTACAACACATTAATTGGTAACAATTTAAGACCTACATATTTACCGGTATTGTCTGAGAATTTTTCCAGTAACCTACATCCGTTAAGTAAGCAGTGTAGATTTGTCGGGTAATTCCCACTTGTTCCATAGTACAACTTTCTCCCACTTTTCCTAGAGAAGGAAAAGGACGAACAAACTACTGTTAGAACAAATGGTAATTACCCGACTTGTCTCAAAGAGCCATCTTTCTCTATTGCACAGTAAATTCTACATAGAAAAATACCCGCATTAACGGTAAAAGGGATATGCTGCGTCGCCGGACGAATATAATGCTATTAACCATTGGGTACCGGTAAAAAAAACCCTTATCAGGAGAACCCCAATATAGCTACCCTAAATGGTTCACCGCAGACCTAATAAAGGATGAAAGCAAAACGTCAGAAGCAGTTTAAGAAAAGTGGCTCCATTGCCGACTACCGGTTGTTTTCTGAAATACTTTCATTTGTAAAAGAAAAAATATTAATAGACTACAATAATTACCAGAGCAGAGTGCAGACCCAACTAAAAGAGAACCCAAAGTTATTTTGGAATTTTGTAAAAAAACAAGAGTATAAGGACTGCGTAGAAGAATTAGCGAAATACTTTCAATCCGTCTATAACTCAAAACCCCCGACCCTACATGTACAGTCAGCAGCTGCGAACGCTGGGTTAGGGGCTGGAGGTGCCGCCCGGATACACTTAGTTAAATTAGACTCAACCACGGTTCTAACGGTGCAATGTGGTAACTCGGTATCCGCACTCTACAAAGCAAACTCAGGTGAAAGTCAGGGCAGCAACCTGGGGCACGTACAGTTTTCCATAATGATTAATGACTTACCTAAAGTAATTCAGTCCTCCACGTGCCTACTTTTCGCGGATGACCTGAAATTGTTTGCTGAAATAAATTGTGTAGATGACCACAAGCGTCCTCAACGAGATATAGATAGCGTAGTTGAATGGAGCAAAAATAATAGACTTTCTGTCTTCCAGTAGGACCAAAACTCCATGTCATTACCAATATACAGTAGCCGGAACTCTGATAAAAAGCGTTACAGCATTTTGTGATCTGGGAGTACGAATGACATCCGACTTAATGTTCAGGGAACATGTAACTCAGGTATGCCAAAAAGCGTACAAGACATTAGCTTTTGTCCTTAGGACATGTAGAAACTTCAAACCCCTAGCACAGCACTCCAAGAAATAAGTGACAAGACATATAACGCGCTGTGATTTGTTGAAACTAGCCGAGTCGCACAAAGCGTGACATAACAGCCAATCAGAGCGCGTATTT
>SJJU01013709.1:0-10042 GCA_012932125.1 Conopomorpha cramerella
CATACCTTATATTCTTTGATACCTTCTCTGAAATCTTTAGATAATTCCAGTGAAGACATTCAGTAACCTTACTGAATGTCTTCACAAAGTATTTGTTGATCAAGTAGCAATATACTTGCCTTTGTTTGTTTAAGGGTTAAAACTATGCGACGGATTTTCAGGTGTTTTTTTTTTATATAGAGTGATTCTTGAGGAAGGTTTATATGTATAATACATGCATATAATATCAGAGAAACACTGTTAATAATGGATATTGGCAAAACAATGTGCCGGGTCAACTAGCATAAATTGAAATATGGTTAGAGGTCATGACATTGACAAGAAAACTTGTTTGACACATATCCATGTACGCTGGTTATGTCGTATTTCACGTACAATTGACCAGATCACTAGGCCCATGTCAAACATGTTTTCTTCTGCATGATTCGCTGGTGGAAACGCACGGTTAGACTATTTCGACACTTCTTCGTGCTGTCCGATACACGATATTTTATTTTGTTCGTCACGATTAAACTTCTTCTAAAAACTACTCGTATACGACCGAATACTGTGACAACGAATGGGGAATTTTCAAACTCGTAAAATTTCTTATACTCAATAAGTTTATTGCGTACCACAATGCTAGGTATAAAAGGTGTTACATATATGGATTGTACAAGTATTGTAGATCCTGTAGGACACAGCAATCTTTATAGTAAAACTTATAATCTAATCTTAAGTAGTGGTGAGAGTGTGTGTGTCTGTGTGTATATGTATGTATGCATGCATGTGTGTGTGTGTGTGTATATGGATGTGTGAGTGTGTATATGAATGTATGATGTAGGTACCTACTACTAGTGTAGTGTAAGTAGAGGGACCTATAATTATCTAGATGTCGCTAGTAGGTGTCAGGAAAATAAAATATAAATACCTTTTTTTTGTCAGTTGTATTTTAGTACGTTTTTTTTATTAATTGGGAATTTTCTTTGACGTTTTTCTGACAGATTTTCGGGCAGTGAACTGTCATGCTTACCAAACAAAGTTTGACAGTACAGGACACGTCCTGTAGTGTTACATACCTTATGTGTGATTATTCTGTGATAACTTCTCTGAAATCTTTAGACAATTCCAGTGAAGACATTCAATAAGGTTCAAAGTATGTGTTGGTCAAGTGGGAATATAATAATAATAATTTATTTTCAATAGCAGTTTACATTTTTCAATATAATCACGTAGGTATTAGCCAAACATGCAACATAAGTTTGTTAAATACAAGTATGGTAAAAGAGTACTCAGTTATTTTTACACCACTTCCTAAAATGTATATGGGTAATGTAATGGGCCGGGTGAGTAGAGGTCGCCCCAGAAGGACATACATTTATCAGATTGGTGATGTCCTGGCGGAAGGTGACGTGAAAAGTAACCGGAGGTCATGTATGAAAAGATGTATTAATGTAGATGAAGCGAAAGGAGTATGTCAGGACCGTGACAAATGGAGATCTGTAGTCTGCCTACCCCTCTGGGAAACAGCCGTGAAGTGTATGTTTGTATGTATGTATGTACTTCCTTAAAAAGGGCTATACTAGCCTTTGTTTGATTAACGTTTAAACAAATCGCATAGTTAGAACAAAAAGGACCCAATGCGAAACATGCCGATTTTGTAATTTAAGTGTTGTATCTTTCATGTTAAGGTTCAATTTCATAAAATTACACATTTTGTTTTGTGTCACTTTTGTTCTGAATGTGCGAAATGTCGTAACGCATTTATCGGTGCGCAGGAGGAGCAATTAATATAGCCTACCTTTGTTTGTTTCGTTTAAACAAATGTTGTAATCGCTTTTATCGGTGTGCAGGAGGAGGGTCACTGCCGCAAGGTGCGGCGGAGAGGCGAAAAACGCTTTGAGCGCGTTTCGCATTTGTTGGAGGCCGCCATACACGACAAGCTGGACGGGGCCGCCGGCCGCCGCCAGCTGGCGCGAGGCCGGACAGGCTTGGGAGAAGCTGCGCAACTAACGTATGTCTCTCATCACACTCCACTCACACTACTCGCCACCCGCCACCCGCTTTCTCTGTCTGGCCGCTTATCCTTTGTCTGTCCGTCGTACTACTGTAAATTTTGGCCGTCGCGCTAAAAGTGGCCCACAGTGAACTACAGTTTTTAAAATTGATCTTGACATCGCAAATTATAAACATGTTAAATAATAATTATAATTTATTTATTTCACATTTCTGCATAAAATTTCTCTTAAAACTTATTATTATCAATACAATTTATTATCAATCAATATAAAATGAGAGAATTAAAATAAAATAGGTACAACAATAAATAATTGTAATTAAAATTAAAACATATGGAAACAATTGAAACAAAGAATCCATAATTTTAAGTAAAAAAAAAAAAATAAACATTTCGACAATAATAAGCTTCCATAAAATATGTACACACATAAGTCAAACTCATTATTCCAAAAACTCCTATATCTCCACACTGATTAGTCTAGGGTTAGGCCACTTTAGAGCTGACGGCCTCGATTGCACGTGAATGTTTAATTATGTTCGCAAAACACATTCATAAGTCTTGACGTCAGAAGAATAAGGTTGGATGTGTTATTGCAACAAAATTACACATCCGACCTTGTGCTTCCGAGAAGTTGTCTGTTACATGAACAACATGGCGTTGTACAAGTTGAACTGATTGTAGTACCGACTGAAGGTCCGAAGGGACTGAACGTCGGCTGGTAGATAATACTTTAGTATTAAGACAACTTCTCGATGTCAGAAGTATAAGGTCGGATGTGTTCATTTTGTTGGCACACAAGACCATTGCTCGGGGTCCTATTACATGCAGTAGACTTGGGTACCAGGTGGCAAACCAATTTGTACATGTCGTTTTACATTTTCCTACATTATTGGGTATAGAGTGTTCAAATAGCATGATTCTATACACATATCGATGGTCCCAATTAAAAATGTCGGAAGTGCAATTTTAGGAATATGTAATAGTGTACTTTTCTACACCGTTAGATTGGCGATATTAAGGTCTATAAACGTATACGTATATTACACCACGTAAAGGTATCAAAGATTATAGCTGTTGTAAATTTTAAGTACACACATCAATAGTGTCTAGAGATCAAGAACTTTTTTAGCTCTAAAAAATCTAATTTATTTAAATCAAATCTAATCTTCTGGATTGGTCTCCTACCTAATTCCCCATGCCTGTATCAATGACTTATCACCACATTTTGAATAAATTCAGTTTTTGTAAAATATATTCTTGATTGCAATCTTCTAAAATGTACTTGATCCCTAGACACTTTTGATGTGTGTATGTACCACAAGTAGTTTAGTTTTAATATCCAAAACTATCTTCTCTTCTGAACATGTTCTGTTTTGTAGATCCGACTTTTTTAATAGGGACCATCGACGTGTTAGTGTCGCATGTAGCTTATCGCCCCATCTCTGTGTACTCATTGTCTGTTGTTTCATTATTTATTTTACTTATACGTGGAAATGGTTTAAATAGCAAACACATGTGGTTTTCAATAAAAACTTACACTGCGGCCCACGAACAATAAATATGTATAGTAAAAAAGTCTAATTAAATCGTGTTTTGATACAATGGAGTATTTTTCATAGCGTTTATTCGACAGTTTTCGTTTTCTATACATAATACGACCAAAAATATAAACGAAACCTGTGAAATAAACATACATACATGCACTTCACAGTAGGGTAGGCAGAGACTACACATTTGTCACGGTCCTGACATACCCTTTCGCTTCATCTACATTCATACATCTTTTCATACTTGACCTCCGGTTTGGAGTAAAATACCTTAAAGGTCATGTAAAATACCTTACTGTATCAAAACGTGATTTTTGATTGACAGTAAATTAAGATTATTCCTTGATAGCGAATTACGGACGCTCCAAAGTGAATATTTACTTTCACATATTCAATTATTTGCTACTTGAACCACATTCATTGGTTGACATCATTGTTATATTATTTTTCTTTGTTCATTTAAACTTTTGAAGTGAAACCTCTTTATCGGCGTTGGAAAAAAAAATTGCGTCACATTTTTCGGTTACGCGTCACATTTTTCCGTTACGCGCCATCTTTTTTTAAATTTAAGATATTTAAGCTTAACCTCAGTTTCTGATTGTAACTATCGGTCAATGTATAAAAGTTAAAGTGAAATAATTGTATTATTTGTATTCATGTCTATGATAATAAAATCCTTTTGTTTAACCTTTATCTAATTTAACTTTATTTAACCAATTTCTGGAAAGTTGCATGTAGATCATTTTGCGAAAAATAAGGCCATAAAGAAGTTTCCCTTCTTACGTGTGTACACTAAGTAAAGGCACTAATGCTTGACAGAGAACTAATAGTTGACGCCATGTCTTAGTGTTTTTGTAAATAAATGTCATATTTCAATATTATTGAAGTAATTTGAAAAATGGCTTTTTATTTCCAAGGCACTAAGGCATCATCATCATCAGCCACATAACGTCCACTGCTGGACGAGGGCCTCCCCCAATGAGATCCGTCATTTGGGGTGAAATGCCAGTAATCGCCACGCTTGGCAGGCGGGTTGGCGATCGCAGTGGTGTTGTGGTTTAACTCACAGAGAGCGCTGCTGCCCGTTCTCTGGAGAGCTCCCTCGGTCGCCTCTTACGACCCCCATGACGGGAAAAGTTGTGCTGGGGTGGTGACACATGTATTCTATTCGCCGTCACCACACGGCGACTAAGGCATGGATGTCAACTATTAGTGGGAACTAATGACAGGGATGTAAAGCATTAGTGCCCTTACCATAGTACACGCGCACATTTTTTTTTTGTTCGTTGTCTCATACATTGTGTCACATATCGCGACTGTAGACTAACAAAGTGGAGACGGTCCGCTCCACCGTCTCGGCCAAAGCGGACGAGATCATCAAGGAGATCGAGACTAAACTCACCACGGCTGAGATCAACCGCGAGAAGGAAATACAGAAGAGGTTGGACTTCGTCAAGAAGGAGGTTGGTTGTGTGTGCGCCATTTCATTCTTTGTTTCGTTCATTCTTCGTTCGTTTAGTGTTACATTTCATTCGCCTCTAGTCTGAGATGTTCGGTTATTTTTCTTTGGGGGTTACGTTGAAATGTATCCTATTTATTGGTGTTAAAGTTGATTTTTAGTCGAAGAAATGAGACTGACATTCAGTCGGTCAAAAATCTGAAAATTAACCGAACTGTCGATACTAGAAGTTCATTCAGTGTATCGTTGTAGTGAACGAATAATGTGTCGTTTTGTAAATCAATGTTGCACAGTGTTGTTATTTGAAATATTTATCGATTCGATCGGTCCAAAAAGTCCCACTGGATTGACTGACCGGTCGACGCATTACCAGCGGGAAACGCCCAATTTTTACGCAGTTTTAAAAAAAATTCTGAGAGATAACTGTTTTCCAAGTTGTTTTCTTAGAAGTACAACATTATACTAGGTTTTGGTATTATATTATTATTATATTATAGGTATGTCAAAGTGTTTCCAAGACAGGAATTTTAATAGCAATATAATACACCTACAGTCTGGCCACGTTTATTATAAATCTATGCCATTGGATAGACAATTTCTAGCATTTCGTTCAATTTTGGTTTCAATTGTCTAATGCTAAAACACTATACAAAGTTTGCAGACGATCGAAAAAATGTTCGAATGTCATTGTTTAATCTCTATTACCATTATTTCCAGGAACGACGCGCGGAGCTGGTCAGACAGAACAAGTCTGCGCGCGCCGATGCCGACCCCACTGCCACTTCCGGGTAGACGCCTTCCCCACCAGACCCCCTTCCCCCACTCTCCCCACCACGCATACACACAACATAGTCTATACAGGGCGATTACATCGCGGCCCTTGTGATGTGTGATTTTGTAACGGCATTTCTTTTTGTAACAATTTTTTCAATGGGTAATCTTCTTTGACGTTTTTTTGACAGATTTTAGGACTAAGAACTGTCATTACTGTCATAATTTCCAACAATTTTTGACAGTAATGACTGTTCTTAGCCCGAAACATCTGTCAGAAAAACGTCAAAGAAAATTCCCCATTATTTTAAGTATCACAGATCAGTCTACATCAATTGTAAAAACTATGTTACACGCAGTATTAAACCCTATAACGTTGATGGAGGCTGCGCTGTGTGATTAAAGCCGTCTGAATATTGTACTAAGATTCTTTTTTATAAGTAAAAAACTTAATGTCAATAGAACAAAACGGGGGTTCGGGGAAGCGTTTCGTGATTCGCGTGTTCGCGGTGGCGCGACACGGGTGTGGTATCATGTCTATAACTCGGGAGTCGTAATGGTCGCGCACACTCGCCATCGCGGTATGTTCACCCCCAGCGCCATCTGTCGGGATCGTGTTGAAGTTCTCTACTGATTAAGAAGACTGGCTGGTAATGCATTTAAACACATGATCTCTTATTTCCCGGTTTATATACCGGTGCCGGTGAACGTTACTACACTCAGAGGCACAATTAACCGCCCACTGACATTTTCCGATGTAACTTCATAAATTCATTATTGCATGATTTTATCACTTGAGGGTATCTTAAAAAAAAAGGTCATAAAATGTTTCAATCTATCATAAACTACTCACTTAACAAATTGTCATTCAACACCATAAGCATTTAGTTATTATAAACAAAGTTATGCCACAGCCGAGTGGGCGGTTAATTGTGCCTCTGAGTATATATACATACATGAACTTCAATTTATCACCGAGCTAACAAATAGACGATTGGGCGTGAATCAATGTATCGTTAACACGCGGGCAGAGCTTGAGCTCTCACTGTGGTATGTTCGGGACTCCGACACCGATCCTTAGTCGTTAGTCTATAGAATATATCATTATTTTTAAACGTTTATCATACGCAGCAGTATTTTAGGGAAGGTATAATTGTAATATTAAGTTTGTCTCACGTTATTATGATAATTGGAATATTCGCCGTTTCGCTGTTGACTGTCCATTTTAACAAATTTTATCGGTGCGTTGTGCGCGAGCGGTGTGTCGGCGCGTGTGGACCACGCTTTACTCTTCTTCCCTAATCACGTTCAACTGTTACGTTGGCTTGCTTTGCATTCACTACCACGTCACGTCCGCCGCCCCTTCCGGCGGCCACGTGGCCGTGCGACACCTCAGTAGACGCCTAAACAGCTTGTCGTTTCATACAAAAAATAAATCATTCACATTTCGAAGCAAAGTTTTATAAAGTAAATAAAAGAACAAGTCAACAACCGCACGTAAATAATATTTCCGAAGAGTAGAACGAGCGTAAGTGCCTCTGTATAATTCATAAACGGCTCACTAAAAAAGAGATATCAGGACGTAACTTAGGACTGCCTTTCGTAGCGTTTTTATATATTTTTTTAAATACGTTAGTGGACCGAGGACGTAATGTGTTGGACACAAGCCGCTTCTGTGATGTTTTGCTATAGGGAAATATGTGTCGTATTGACGTGTTAATTAGGCCGATTGTCGCGCGGCTAGTAATATCGGAGGGTCGTGTCTCGTATTTCATCAACCGGTGGCGACATCTGTCGACTTATTCGCGTATTACTAATCGTGTTGCTTGATCAATGGAATTTGTAGACTTCGCCGGTTCGGTGTTTTTAATTACTTCTTTTTTTATATATTAAATTCGTCGAGCGAGAGGCCGATGGCGTCGCTCGCTCATAGTACAGTTGCTTTCATTGAATGATGGCCAGCCAAGGCGTAGGTACGGCCTGCGACTTCACGGTAATATAATTATAAAAATATACATACATATATATATTTTCGCCACGTTTTAACGTCAAATATAATATAACTGTATATATTATAAGAGATGGTGTATGTATGTTGCTTGCGGCGCGTCTGCTTGACGCTTCTTGTGTACTAACCTAACTTAAGTGTAGACGTAAGTTAGCCACTAGCTTGTTCCTCCAGACACAACTCACGTGTTACTGTGACCAACCTGCCTTTCGGTATTGAGTAGCCTTGGAATAATTACTATCTTGAACAATCATGTGGTGTGATGTTGTCATGACAGATCGATTAATAAGAGCTGGTGTCTTAACACATTGACACGATGCGCTTGCGCAGTGTCTGTGAATAAACCTATATACCCGGTGAACAATATTGAATTATAATGTCTATGCGCGTTTCATTAAAATGTATGTTTTAATGAAACGCGCATAGAGTGTTTTCATTTCATCGGCAAAAATGGCGTGTGACTAAACGAATAAAAGGGCATGATATATACTTAGTAAAATGTGCATTAGTGTGGATACTGTGAAGGTGCCAGCTCTTGTTAATCGAACTGTACCAATAATAGCTTTCTGAATTCGTATTGTTAATTTTAATTACATATTGGTTTTTTTTTGCATGGATATTACTACTCCCTTTTAATATTCTATTTGATTCGTGTTAATGTATTATGTATAATGTTATTTTTTTATATTTCTTTTTGTGATAATAATTAATGATAATAATAATAATAATGTGCTTCAGTTTGTGACGATATATGGAAATTGCTGTTCGAAACGCAGGCAAGTTTTGTAGTTTCATTGTCGTATTAAATAAACTCATTATAAAATGATGTCTGTTGTTTTTATTCGTCGAGACCTGTGGTGCAATTGGGAAGAAAACGCGAAGCTAAATGAAGATGGCGCTTCCCCAAGCTAAATGTGGCAAGCGCAATGTAGTAGTAACAATCGATTAACCAATCCTGCGGTTTTGAGTCAAGCGGTACTAGCGCCATTAGTCCAGTTGTCTATCCCTTTTTTATACGAAAATAGTAAAATTATTTGAACTTTCTCCCGAGGTTTGAACGGGATAAGTCAGGTACGGGGCCAATGTCAGTTGTATTGCTGAAGGAGGTAAATTGAAAAAAATCGGCTTATAGAAAACCCACCACAGGGTGGAATAAAGAAATACGAGTTCAAGAATACACCTCGTCATATAAATTAATTTTTCAATGGGGAATTTTCTTTGAAGCTTTGGAAAATACACACATCAAAAGTGCGTAGGGATCAAGAACATTTTTAACTCTAAAAAAATCTAATTTATTTAAATCAAATCTAATCTTCTGGATTGGTCTCCTACCTAATTCCCCATGCCTGTATCAATGACTTATCAGCATATTTTGAATAAATTATGAATTAATTCAGTTTTGGTAAAATATATTCTTGATTGCAATCTTCTAAAATATACTTGATCCGTAGACACTTTCGATGTGTGTATGACAGTAACCTTTACTCTCAATAGATCCATAGTCCAGATCCATAATGTATGTACGTAGTGAGGTATATTTTTCTTTGTAGATCCATTGTTTAACATTATGTATCTACTGAGAAGTATTTAGACTAGTCTAGTTTATAGATCGTTATACCTCTATAGGTAGGTACCTCCTTATTTTATCAATAAAATATACGTACCTAATGAATTTCGTTGTTATTTTTAGGATCGCAACAAATAACGAAATTATTATAACAATATAAAAAAAAAAATTATCCGTTGTAATCCCTGTGACCAAAGAAGGACTTTTCAATGGGGAATTGTCTAGTTCTTGTTCCAAAATCTACCACTGGATGGCATAGAATAGCCAGAACAGAAATCCGGGCATATGAATAGAACTGAGGTTATATCTTGCCTGTCGTAAGAGGCAATTGAAAGGGCGTGGGGGCTGTGTCGCGCTAGCGGGGTCTCGTGCGCTCTTAACACGGCCCCAGAGTGGCGACGGCGAGTTGCGATGACCCTGGTACCGCTGCACAACATAGTGAGATATACCCTTTTTCACGGCTGAAGAGCCCTGACAGTTTATTACATTTCTGCACGCGTGCAGCGCGTCTATTTCAATACATGTTAAAAATTAACTACAAACTACTACTAAACTACAATTTGAAAAGAAATATTTGTCCTACAAAAACTGCGATTTTTTTGCTGAAATGTATGTCAATATACTTAAAAAATAAATACACTTCACGCCTTTAATCCCAAAGAGGGGTAGGCAGAGGCACTTGCTAAAGCAA
>SJJU01013711.1:0-20634 GCA_012932125.1 Conopomorpha cramerella
TGGTAAGAGGTGGTCCAAAATAGCTGAGTGGAAAACTCAGAGGCGAGGTCTTTGCCCAGCATTGAAAAACCAACGCTATATATATAAAAAAAACTTGTCAATTCTCTAGCTTCAGAAATTCCCGCCAGGCCATGAGTTAAATGATCGAGTGTTATTAGCGTATATGAAACGGAACAACTGCCCACACACCATAAAGGTCAATATCCAATATTGATAAACGGCAATAAGCATTGAACTAGATACGTCTGCCCACTGGAGCTTAAATTATTTCTGTATACTATTTTGGATATTCAGGTCACAAGCGAAATTGAGCTCTAAACACCCATGACATACTTATTTCAAGTTGCTATTATTGAGTGTCCATTGATATTTACTAATTATTACTTACTTAAACTTACGTCTTTAATTTCTGGTGTGGTGAATACAATCTGCGTAAAAATGTGTGGGTGTTAAGTTGCTATCCCCGATTGGATATAACCCGTTAAATATAAAAAGTTAAAAAATATTTAGTTCCTCTTATATCTCTCATATACCTTTTACCTCGATAATTATAGGAAATCAATACGATAGCTGTATTCTAGGGGTCTTACTAATAATGGCGGAATTGCTATTTCGAAGATACACAAAGCTCAACTTAACTTGTCAGTAGTATATGAAATACGGAATAACCAGTTTATGTAGACCTATAATAACCGTTTATTGGTAAGGTGGTATTGTAAGTCTTTTTTTCTAATTCGCCGTCACCACAAGCGGCTAGCATGTGTCACCACCCCAGCCCAACTTTCCCGTCATGGGGGTCGTAAGAGACGACCGAGGGAGCTCTCCAGAGAACGGGCAGCAGCGCTCTCTGTGAGTTAAACCACAACACCACTGCGATCGCCAACCCGCCTGCCAAGCGTGGCGATTACTGGCATTTCACCCCAAATGACGGATCTCATTGGGGGAGGCCCTCGTGCAGCAGTGGACGTTATGTGGCTGATGATGATGATTGTAAGTCTATAATAATATTTTATTTTCAGTACTTCATCTCAATATGGAATACATAAGACAAATCAAATCATTTGTTCCATATTGGCAACAAAAAAAAACAAACGAACGTGGCGTGGTAAAAATCTATTCACTTTAAGAACATTGTCTACGTGCTACGAATATGCTACGAAGTAGCGGTTTCTACGTCTACTACGGCGTAGCATCGCGTTCTAATGTCATGCTACAAACGTCGAACATTTAACGGGGTAAAAACTGAAAAACTAGTTAAGTATACTTTTGACATTCATTGATTGTTCGATACAAAATGGCCTAACCAATGACATCGTGGCTAAAAAGTTGGACATCCAATATAAACAAAGCGTGTCTAGTTTTCATGGATATTTACCACCATGTTTAATACAGTAAAATCAATAAAAGTTAAACTATTCAGCATGACAATTTTTTGTCGAAATATATATGGGATAAACTTCGGGTATCATCATCATCATCATCATCAGCCCATGGGGTATAACCCTTTGCAACAAAATAATCTTCATCAACATCGGACTACTCTGTCATAAGTTACTCTTAGTCATAGAGAAAAAAAAATATGCGATACGCGTCGACATGAGAACCTTGTCTAGTTTTCATCGGCAGAAAGCACGTCGAAGAAAACAAGACAAGGACAAGCAAAATTGAAAGCCAAGCAAGCAAAGAAGCATTGCAGTGCCGTGCATGTGTACTTTTTCTCTTATTTCTATACCGTGTCCAGAGGGCTGTTTTTTGATTATATCAAGTCCGGTAAATCAAGAACAGTCACGGGTATGCTACCCCGGCCCCTCGAGCTATCGTCAGCACAAGCCTTGTCCTTCCGTGCTGCGATATCATCACCCTTATTCCTCCTCCCAACTCCACGTACTTCCTTTCCCCACAACCTGATCCTTCATCCCATTCCGCCAATCCTTGGTCTGCCGCGCCTATGGATGCATGGCCAAGGGCGAGCCTGGTCGTAAGCGTGCCAACGTCCCGGATACCTGGCGACCTCCGGGCACTAATAAGCCTTGCCACATCACGCGGGGCTCTGATGTGGTCGACCTTTTCTATCCCTAGCGATTCGTGGGACTAAAATGAATATACCAGCCCAATTTATTCATAGCGGCGACGAGGCTCCCCACCCGTCACGTCAGGTCTCTCGGAGAGGCGAAAAGTGGACTGCGGAGGCTCGATTTGCCACGTTGAATGTTTGTGGGGATGGGACAGTAAGATTGATGAAGTTTGCAAGGTGATGAATGATAAGAATATTGATTTAATGTGTGTGAATGAGACGAAGCGAAAGGGTATAGACAGTACCACGCATGGCACGTACTCTGCGTATTGGGCGGGAGTGCCGCATTGCCAGCGTGCATGCCAAGGCGTTGGTCTTGTCTTCTCAGAGCGAATGGCTGGTTGTTTGAAGAGCTACGAATGCGTGAACCCCAGACTCATATGGGCGAGACTCAAAGTTGGCATAAAGCATTTGTTCGTGTTGGGTGTATATGCACCGGACATGTCTAAGCCACTTAGAGAACGCGAAGAGTTCTGGGAGAGTGTCAGGGGTGTGCTGTCAGAATGTAAGAGAAATGAGTTGATCATAGCACTAGGGGATTTTAATGGAAAAGTGGGTATACAGCGTGATTTGTATGAAAGTGTTCTGGGCTTGTTTGGTGATGTAAGAGTGAACGAGAACGGTGAGAGCCTTCTCGAGATATGTATGGAGTGGGACCTTGCTGTGACAAACACCATGTTTGATCACAGGAAGATCCACAAGTATACTTGGCAGCGGGGTGTAGATAGAAGTATGATTGACTTTGTGATTGTAGATGGACGACTGAAGCAGCATGTGCTTGACACTAGGGTTTATCGTGGTGCTAATGTTGGGACCGATCATTATTTGGTTGTCAGCCGAATTAGTGGGTTGTTCCGGGGTTGGCGTCATCGGGCTCCTGTTGTCAACACAGGCTTGCAAAGAATAAAAGTTGATCAACTCCGGAAGGATGACGTGAAAGAGAAGTATAAATCAATGCTGAAAGAAAAACTCAGTATAGTGAATGAAGAAATAAGAGAAGATGAGATAGATAATGTATGGAATGTTTTTAAAAATGGTATGGTTGAGATAGCCACTGAGGTATGCGGGGTGGGAAAGAGGAAGAATGTCTCCAGAGACTGTGAGCTCTGGTGGGATGAGGAAGTAAGCAAGGGTGTGAATGGAAAGAAAAAGGCATGGATGGATGTGTTGGCCATGAGAGCCAACACCCAAGCAACTAATGTGGATGAAAGTGAAAGGAAAATGTCTCAATACAAGCGCTTAAAGAAGAGAGTGAAAGAACTGATAGTACGTAAGAAGATTGAGTTAAAAGAGCGGAATGAAAAGAGGTTCTCTGACAACTTCCAAAATAATAATCGGCTATTTTGGAAACTAGTCCGGTCAGCCAGAAGTAAGTCAGAGAATCATAGCATGAAAGCAATTAGAGATAACGATGGAAAAATTTTGAATGAAGAAAGTATGGTTGTAAGAAGATGGAAGGAATACTTTGAAAATTTGTTTGAATGTAGCACCGCGTCGACTTTGGTTGATGCAGTTAATATGGATGGCGAAGAGAATAAAAGTGAGATGCATATGAATGAAATTTTCAAGGCTATGAAAGGAATGAAAAATGGAAAAGCGGCTGGGTATGATAGGATTTCGCTGGAGATGCTGAAGGCTGGTAGTGCGGTGGTGGCGAACCTGCTGTACCTTATTTTTAATGCATGTTGGCGATACGGCCGAGTACCAAGTGATTGGTGCAAAGCCGTAATCGTTCCACTGTATAAGGTTCACAGCAGGATTGCAAACATTACCGAGGAATCAGCCTTCTTAGTATCGTCGGCAAAATGTATGCAAAAGTGTTGATCGAAAGGGTAATACGTGAGACTGATGAAAAAAATCTGGGATGTACAAGCTGGTTTTAGGAAGGGAATGGGATGCACCGACCAAGTCTTCTCTTTGCGCCAGTTGACGGAGAAGTTTTTGGCTAAAAACCAAAAGGTTTTCTGCGCTTTCATGGACTTAGAGAAGGCTTATGATCGGGTACCCAGGAATGAGTTGTGAACCTTGCTGCTGTCCCGGTTCAGGTTGGACAGGACCTTGGTACGGGCTTTGAAATCACTTTATGATGATTCCAGTGCCTGTGTCAGGGTAAACGGGACCTACTCAGACTGGTTTGGCATCCATAGAGGTGTCAGACAGGGATGCGTAGCGTCTCAGTGGCTGTTCAATCTGTTCATGGACAGTTGTTTGGAAGATCTGAAAGGTCGTGATTGGGGTCTAGATATGGGTGGTTTAATCAACAAATGCCTTTTATATGCTGACGATCAAGTTCTTCTTGCACCGTCGGCGTATGAATTGCAGCAGATGATTATTTGTATGAATGAGTCATTGAAAAGGAAAGGAATGAAAGTGAATGCTAGTAAGACCAAAGTAATGGTAGTCGAAAATAATGAAAGGACAATTTGTGAGTGCATGATTGGCGGTGAGAAAGTTGAACAAGTGGATGAGTTTGTATATTTGGGATCTCTATTTACAAGTGATGGAAAGTTTGACAAAGATATTAAAAGAAGAGGGAGTGCGGGTAATAAGGTTAACGGTGCCCTTCGCAGTGTTATGGAGAGCCAATTCATGTCGAAAAAGGCAAGATTGGCTGTCCATTACGCTGTACTGGCACCTACCTTAATGTACGGGAGTGAAAGTTGGGTATGGCAGAAGAAGCATAAAAGGAAAATCAATGCCGTAGAAATGCGGTCATTGCGGAGCATGAAAGGCGTGACATTGAATGACAGGATAATAAGGAATAGTGTGATAAGGGAAAGTTGCGGTTGAAGGAAGACGTAGTGACCAAGATTGAAAAGGGCATGCTTCGGTGTTTTGGGCATATGGAGAGAATGGATGAAAGTCGATTGACGAAAGAGATATATGGGTGATGTAATGGGCCGGGTGAGTAGAGGTCGCCCCAGAAGGACATATAAAGACCAGATTGGTGATGTCCTGACCGAAGGTGGCGTGAAAAGTACTCGAAACCGGAGGTCATGTATGAAAAGATGTATGAATGTAGATGAAGCGAAAGGGTATGTCAGGATCGTGACAAATGGAGATCTGTAGTCTCTGCCTACCCCTCTGGGAGACAGGCGTGAAGTGTATGTATGTATAAAAAAAATATTAGCGAAATCGGTCCACCCGTTCGCGAGTTATGCCTTATACCTTAATTATATCCCTTTGTTCAACTATTACGGCTTGCAATCAAAGAAAATATGCCTGAAGAACTTAAATGCCATTACCCAAGTTGAATAAACCGAGTAATAAATGGTCAGGATTTCATTGTAGCAATTCAAAGTCGTCGGATTGAAACGGGAACCATCTTGATTACTAATTCAGTGGATTCAGCATAGCGATGCCATTCAACGTTGCGAATATTGCAGTATTACATGGTCCAACGTTTCTTGATACCTGGCTCTATAGTAATTGTATGGGATTGACGCTCGCAAATAACTTGAGCATGTTTATTTTGGCGTGACCAACATCGACCAGTCACTCCAGTAAATTAACCGAACATGACAATTATTATCTCACGGGACGGGATTGATTCTGTTTGAAACTGCGTAAGTAACTTAAATGTATGGACGTTGATGTTGACAGTTGGGACATTAACTAACGGGTTCAGTTCCGACAATGACATGAGAAATTATATTAGCCATAAATCTGTAAAATTTTACTCATCGCTTTATTTGAAAGTTATACCATTGTTAAGAGCATAATTTGATTTGTTTTATGTCGAAGGTAATTTGATTAGTTCATTTACATCTTTTTCTTAGAATCCTTTATACCTAGCCTATACCTAGTTATGCTTCCCGGCACTGGTTGGCGTCGTGAAAGAGGAGGCTGCCGAAGTGGAGGAATCATCGCCCACCTCGAGGAGGAGTCCATAGGAGCTGGTAACAACCGTCCGTTGGGTGGGGCCTTAAGAATATAATAATCCTTTGGGGGGCCAGCACCAACAGCTGAAGACCATCGAGGGGGGTTTTTAGTCAGTAGAATTCTGACACTACCCCGTCGTCGCCGTCCCCCCATAGCAGCGGTGAGACAGATAATTGCCCCCTCATCAACAAAAAAAAATAAATAAAAAACCATAGATTTTTTTAAGATAGACTTTTTGGTGTGGCGGTTACTACATATGATAGGTTTATTGTTGTCAAATAAAGTAAGTATTTAAAAAAATATTTATTAGGACACGGCACGTAGTTAAAATTAGAAGGAAAACTGAATGTACGTGGCTGAAAAAACGGGATATTCGCTAGTACTTTCTACACATACAGCGCCTAGCCAAAAGCGCTGAAGTTTCGGATGATAAATGACTAGGTTGGGTTACCTTGCAGGATTAGGTCGGGTCAGCCTACGGCTTTCAATAGAAAGGTTAAGGGTTATGATGCGGTTGGGTAATGGTTCTATTATCATGCCATTTCTTTTTCAGATGCTATTAGACCTTTTAGCAAAAGATGTGTGAATTAACGGCCAGGAGCCCACGTGAAGCGTGTGGTTCGGCCTAACCTTATTTGGAAGGCGTGATGTATTTTTTTAATTGAGCTGACTAAAATCTTACTAATATTATAAATGGGAAAAGTGAGTTTGCTTGTTTGTTTGTTTGTTCCGCTTTCACGACGTAACTACTGAACCGATTTCTTTGAAATTTTGCAGACGCATAGTTAGAAGTCCGGTACTTTTTATCCAAAAATATCACTTTATACCGCAATATACCCGAAATCGGGCGAGAGCTGCGGAAAGCTAGTATATTATAAAACAAATGCGCTTTCCGCTATCTGTCCCTGTGTAATCTTAGATCTTGAAAACTACGCAATAGATATTGATACGGTTTTTTGATAGATGTAGTGATTCCAAAGGAAGGTTGAGATAAATATGTGTACAATGTTTGACGGGTCAACTAGTTAGAGATAAAATATAGCCTTAGGGTTCTACTAAAAAAACACGGTATAACTTTTCTACACTAACACCGAGTTCAACTTTTTTTTTTCTTAACTTTTCTCGTCAATTGTACCTATGTCAAATACTGAATAACCAGTTTAAATAGAACTGTAACAAACTTAAGTTTAAGTTACACTGAGTTTATTAGTAAGGATGCAAGTGTTAATCCGAAGTATAAGCTATACTGTAAAGTTTCATTGGAATTCGTTCGTTAGTTCTTAACGTGACAGAGTAACAAACATTAAACAATAATTTAAGCTTAGAAAAAAAATACATACTTATTTTGCTAGGTCAGATTATAGGTAGTTTTATTTCTCTAGGTCGACGAAAAAAACTTTTATTTCTTTCACATTTGGCGCCATCAATCATAATTAACAGAAACAAAAGCCCTGAAAATCGCCCATTTTACTAATGAGTGGACGTTATAGGAATTGGTTGCGCCATTAATAAATGCGCCGCCCCTGTGCGGTTCACTAGAAAGGTCGTTTCGGTGTTAATGAGTTTTCACTGTACGCACGTGATTGGGATTGGTTCCAAATCACGGCCCAGATATTAGAAAACACAGTATATTAAGCTACGTAGGTACGCACTTCATGACCTGAGTGGAAACATGGAAATTGCTAAACAAAAAGTTAGGTAAAAGCTATAGAACGATCACGTCTCCTGCCAAATAATTGTCCTCTCATCCACCTTAATGGGTGCAAACCTGGAAATTGATAAACAAAAATGGTAGGTAAGTACTACAGATCTGACACGGTCCTGAAATATTTCTTCGTCTCAACCACCTTAATTGGGCTAGGCCTTTCTGATCAGAGTCCCAAGCGTGTCTGTTCTAAGCAATGAGGAGCCCCTTCAATCTGGCTCTCACTTTTCAAGATTTACCACTTCCTACGGTCACGTCTCATGATAATTTTTTTTTCTCTCATCCACCTTAATGCGTCCTGGAAATTTCTAATAAAATGGTAGGCAAAATCTACAGATCTGACACGGTCGTGAAATATTTCTTTCGCCCCTTCCACCTTTAGGACATTCTGGTCAGTTTTAATGCTCTCAAGACCCAGGCATGTCTATTCTCGGCCATGAGGAGCTCCTTCAATCTGGGTCTCACTTTTTAAGATGTACCATTGTCTATGGGTCTTCAAGTAAAATAAATAGGTCAAGGTAAATAGGTACCTAACGAACAAGTGTCCTATTGTAGACTACAGCGCTGCTTAACATCAGACAGGAAAAAAAATAATTTTTTTATCACTATGAACAAGCGTTTGACCACCATCCTGCCTGATGTTAAGCAGCGATGTGGTCTTCGACGGAGCACACTTGTCTGCGCAGGAAACACAGAATCCAGCAAGTCGTTCCATATCCTGGCGGTTCGCACTATAAAAGTAGGTAGGTACGTTCTTTCTACTTGTTAATCAGGACGTACTGGGGTTCGAAGTACTTACACACGTTTATGTTCAAAATTGCACAATAGCTGTACCGCACGGTGTTACTCGTATTTTTTCGTTCACGTGGGAATTCGGGGATAAAATATAGTCTATGTTACTCAGGAATAATGTAGCTTTCCAACAGTGAAAGATTTTTTCACATTTGTCCAGTAGGTAGTTTCGGAGCCTATACGATTCAAACAAACAAACAAAACATCAAACCTTTCCTCTGTAATATAGGTAAAGAAGACAAGTGGTCGCCCCGCCATTTTATTGGCGTGGTTTCAGTATTTCATACAAACTATAACACACTCCATATAGCGACACGTCCCACAGGATCAGGATAAATAGTATCCTATCCCCGACTCCTGGCCTTGATTTACCCCCCCACGAATTTTCAGCCTAATCGGTTGAGCTGTCTTTGTTTTATAAAAGTGTAACTAACACGACTTTCTTTTATATATACTAACTGACCCAGCAAACGTTGTTGTATTCATTTTTCATGCCCGAAAACACGGTTGGAAAGATGTTTTCTAAAAATTAAACCTAGCTAGATCGATTTATCGCCCCCAAATCCCTCTACATACCAAATTTCATGAAAATCTGTGCAGCCGTTTCCGAGATTCCAATTATATATATATATATATATATACAAGAATTGCTCGTTTAAAGATAAAGATACACAAGTGTTAGATAGTCAACAGAGGTTCGCATCTAGTTCAGTTTCACTTAACTTGACCCAGCAAATTACTACTCACAGTACACGTTATTAGTAGGCTCACTACTACAGAGTGTGTACACTACTACGAAGCAGTGCATTATACTAGATTAATCAACTATTTCCCACCAAGCAACGAATCACATAACACTGTCTCATACCACATTCTTATGAGCGAGACGGTAAGGTCATAGGATACGAGAGACTCTGAACAGTATAGACCACTTATAAGTCAAGCTTAGCTTCCACAGTAACGCAACTAGTTTCATGAGCAGCTGAAACAGCTTAACCAAGCATATCGCGGAGATTTATTAGTCTGCAGAACGTTACTGCAACGATATGACTGCTCTAATGAAAAAATCTATCGATAAAAAGATGGTACGGCTGCTCGTTCGACTTGGCGGAGACTCTGCCGTGCCTCGAGACGTAGTACAGCATAAAAAAAAAGAAATACACTTCACGCCTTTTAATCCCAAAGAGGGGTAGGCAGAGGCACTTGCTAAAGCAAATGTCCACGGTTCACCAAGCGTATTTAACCCAACGTGACAGGGGGTGAGCCCATCGCCGTTATAGAATACTAAGTACAGCATATTATAGAAGAAAATTAAAAAAAAATACGATTGATATGAACTAGTACCTCTAAGATGACGGTCGGAGGGTTCGATTCCCGCAAATGACAGCTCAATGAGAACAAATTCCTCAGCTCATCACTAAAGCATTATGTCTGTGGCAGGAATCGTACTCGCGAATGTCGTCCTAAAGGCAGGTGCCCTGACCACTATTTCATGCCGGCCAAGCGTAGCGGGGGTATTCAAGCCAAGTATGTATAAATCGTGAGAATCCTTTCCAACAGACAAACTTGAGACGCATTAAGCTAAAGGCGATACTTTGTTGCATTAAAAAATATGATAGTTGATAGTTGTTTTAAAAAATATGAACCTGTTAATAGTTTGAGCTGAAAAAACTCGGCTACACTTTCGAGTTTTTTTTTTGTTATTTTAGATCTTATACCTGGGAGATAGAGTTCAACATCAGCTGTGTGGATTGGCTAAGTTTATAGACAAGTCTGTTATCCTAATTACTTAGAAGCATCGATAAATTCTTTAGCCATATTTGACTAAGATAAAGTGAAAGAAGATCCTTTATCCCGTGAACTTTAAAGCCGTGATCACTTTTTTTAATAACATTGCGGCATACGTTAAAATGTAGGTTAAGATGACGTCCACTGCTGGACGAGGGCCTCTCCGAATGATTTGAGTGATCATTCGGAAGGAAATGCCAATAATCGCCGCGCTTGGAAAGCGGCGTTTTAGCAAGCTGAGGTGGCAGTGGGCCGGCCATATTAGCCGTAGAACCGATGACCGTTGGGGAAAACGAGTTCTCTCATGGAGACCGCGTCTCGGCAAACGGAGTGTAGGACGCCCTCAGGCAAGGTGAACTGATGATATACGCAAGATGGCTGGTAGAAGCTGGATGCGAGAAGCCGAAAACAGATCACAGTGGCGTGCAATTGAAGAGGCCTTTGTCCAGCAGTGGACAAGTATGAGCTGATGATGATGATTGAAAAGCAGATTGGATATCGCAGTGTTGTTGTGGTTTAACAGATAGTTGAGAGAGAAAAGTTGGGCTGGGGTGGTGACACAATATACGTATACTATTCGCCGTCACCACACTTATTAATAGTTTAACCCTTTACCAGGCAGAGGGTATATAGATCCCACTTTATTTTGAACCCTAACCCGTTGAAATACAGTGTAAAGCCAGACCTTCTGCCTGGTAAATGGTTAACCACTGCATAAGGTATAAGTCAATAGAAAGTATAAGTCAAGTCAGTGTAATCATATCATTATAGGCGGGACCGACAAAAAAAAAATCAAATGCACGCATGACAGGAGACATTCTATTTTTTACGTAGGTATTTTTTTATGATTATTAACTCAAAACTCAAGGTCAAGCAATTTGGATAATTCTTTTTTTGTTTAAAAACGTGTGCTTTCCGTTTGGTCCCATTGAAATTTAGTTCAGGTTCAGTTTAGACAATGGCCTCTATGAGAAAACCATAAACGTCGTAAATATTTTAGTGGTTAAAGTCGATGCTTTTTCTTTATTTTAGGTGTAAATTGTATGATTATTCATTAATACAGTTAAAGAAATATTTCTGTGCTGTCCGTTGGGGTTAACTAGGTCGTTGGGCGCCGCCCAAGTCACGTTGGAACTTCTGAAAGGAAACATGCTGGTGGGTCTTCCGACAACGCCTTCCTTGTGCAAGAAACTTTTCAACTTTGATGTTTCAAAAATGTTTTGTTAAAAAATTATAAACTAGATAGAGGTCGTGGTTGAGAAGTCGGATCGTCAGCTCGGGAGGACGGCATGAGGGATCGAATTCCACATAAGACGCGGGACAGGATAATTATTCAGTAAAAATGAAATTTCCTTTAAATGCAATTTCTTCGGAAAATACAACGTTAAATCAAATACGTTGCAAAAACTCGGGTACGTCACTTATTCCATGATAACAAACAACTATTTCCAAGGAACCCTATGTCAAAAACGAAGAAAAAATTTCACATCTTCATACTTAAACTAACCGATCAGCTGTTGGTTTTATTATGCACACATGGGTTTCTTGGGAAAAAGTAGTTTATTATCATAGACTTGTGATGTTCTTCGTGATTCTCTTGTGATTTTATCGAGTTTCGCTTACATTTTTAATGTACAAGGCCAAGTAACAGAAAAACGGTATTCTGACGTTACAGAAAAAAGGAAAACACGACAAGCGAAAATCGCAAGATTGGTAACTTAAGCCTAAGTTTTTAACCGACAAAAAAAAGGAGGAGGTTCTCAATTCGATTGTATTTTTAGGTAAGTGTCAAAATTTTTGACAGGGTGAATGGTTTTGGATGTTTCTGTTTTTTGTTTTGTTTTTAAAGCTGGTGCCTTCCGTTTCGTTCCATTTAAGTTTGGTTCAGTTTTGAACAAACGCAGGCTCTGTAAAAGAATCCCATTTACCAGTTGTAGTTTTGTTTAGCTTTCGCCTATATTTTTTTTGCGTCCAAGACCATAACGGAAGAGTTATAGTATATAACTATCAATTTTCACCATCACACAACTGTAGTAGGAGTTGCCTGAGCAAAGTTAAACACATGATTGTTACATCTTCACGTCTAATCGGCGGGAGCAATTTAAATATGATATAGACTTAGCTGACATTCAGTATTGACATATTTATCTCGAAATTCCCACGGGAACAGAAATAAATACGGGTACAACCAATTGGATGTGTAACACCCCCAGAAAACAATTCTAATTCAATAAAGATGCTGATCTAATTGAATTAAAGGCCAGATTGGTGATGTCCTGGCCGAAGGTGGCGTGAAAAGTACTCGAAACCATAGGTCATGTATGAAAAGATGTATGAATGTAGATGAAGCGAAAGAGGTATGTCAGGACCGTGACAAATGGAGATCTGTACTCTCTACGTATACGTATACGTACACTTGTGACAAAATTACCAAAAACTTAACAATAAACTTTTTTGTTCTGAAAGTAAGTTCTGAAAATAATGAAAACAAGACAACAGAACTCTAAGACTTTCTTTTTGTCTATTTTATTGTCTTTAAAAACAATTTATTTTAGCTACCTCTCCTCGATTGCGAAATGTTTGTTAAAAAATCTTGTGTAAACAAAATAATGTGTGACCTGGAATGTTCGCTTACAAGTGTTGTTGGATATAAAACACCCCAAGAATACAATGCCATTTCAATAAAGAACGCGGGAATATTAAATATTTGCAGAGCGCGAGGATCAACGCGTTCTCTTTAGATGGAATATAGAAATTCTACCTACTCGTATTACTGCTGCTTTTCTGGTTATAAAGTCAGAATGATAAATAGTGATGGATCACTTACAAACGGAATTGAATTCGCTAACGGAGTAGATAGAGGCGCTTTCTAAACAAATGGTTAAGGAATTTACGCAGTTGATAAGGTCGGTATGATACATTTTCACTGATCAAGTCAAATATCGTCTGTTTGGGCTTTCCAATTGCACGACAAATAAAATAAACCGAAAACTTTATTTTTAAAGTAACTTTTCTGACGAAAGGGGGCGCATCTCTTCATTACGACGGTATTTTTCTCTATTTGTTACCTCAAAACTTTTGACTGGGTTAAGCGATTTCGATAATTCTTTTTTTGTTTAAAAGCTGGTGCTTTCCGTTTGGTCCAATTTAAATTTGGTTCAGTTCCGACTATGGTATCCATGAGAAAACTACAAACCCCTAAATATTTTAGTGGTTAAAGTCGATCCCTTTTCTTTAAAGTATTTTATTTTGTTTTATAGGTTAAGGAATTTACGCAGATAATAAGGTCGGTAAGCTACATTTTCACTGATCAAGTCAAATATCGTCTGCTGGACTTTGGGCTTTCCAATTGCACGACAAATAAAATAAACTGAAAACTTTATTTGTAAAGTAACTTCTCTGATAGGCGTGCAAAGTACAAAGTTTGCAGATAGATCGTAGCAAATGGAAAACAAATGTCTCAGCCTAACCCTCTGGGAGACACGTGTGACGTTATTGTGTTATGATGATGATATTAATCTATATAATATATTATATAAAAGAAAGTCGTGTTAGTTACACCACTTATAACTTAAGAACGGCTGGACCGATTTGGCTGAAAATTGAAAATTACCTTAGAACCAGGAGACGGACATAGGGTACGGACATACTTTTTATCCCGATCCTGTGGGACGCGTTGCTATATAGAGGTTGTTATAGTTTGTATGTATGAAATACTGAAACTACGCGAATGAAATCGCGGGCCGTCCACTAATATCAATATAAAATAAAGTCGCCTACCGCTGTCTGCCCCTATGTATGCTTAGATCTTTATAACTACGCAACGGATTTTGATGTGCTTTTTAATAGATAGAGTTATTCTTGTGGAAGGTTTCTATGTATAATACATGCATTTAATAGCTTTTTAATCATGTACATGTGCCCAACAACGTTTCTCACGGCTAAATAAATAAGTATGCTTCAACGTAGACCACATCGCTGCTTAACATCAGGCAGGATGGTCTGTGCCAATTTCATCCCGGTTCATCTGGCCAGTTAAAGAAATTAATTCAAACCGGGGCCGTTTATTATTGTTTTTAAAATCATACATGACTCTCATCAAGCTTTGTGTTACTGCTACTGTACTGCGTGTAATAGGACCCCGAGCAATGGTCTTATAAACGTTGTTGGGCTCGTTAATATGAACAACTTTTACTATGACAATGCGGGAAAACGAAAAAACAAAACAAGGATGGTCAAAGGTAATAATTTGTATGGAGTCAAGAAAACGTGTGCGTTGAAAAGAGGCAAAAGTAAGTAGACAAGCACGTCTCCAGAGAATGGTCCGTACACCGAGAGAGGTAGGTAGAGCTTGGGTGGTGGTGCGCTTATCCCTGATAATTTGATACTGTATGCAATACCACCTATAATGACGAAATAAACAAATTATCAAACGTCAAACGCTTGTTCGCTTAGAATTCCAGCAAAATTTATGTAAAAATAAATAACAATAAATACACTTCACGCCTTTTAATCCCAAAGCGGGGTAGGCAGGCACTTGCAAAAGCAAATACCCACGGTTCACCAAGCGTATTTAACCCAACGTGACAGGGGGTGAGCCCATCGCTGTTATAGGGTTCACACACCTTGTGGTGTGCAGGTTTCATCACGATGTTGTCCTTCACCGTGCGAGCATTACGTTATGTACATAGGCTCTGAAAAAGAGTCCCATTGGTACACGTCCAGAAGCCGGAATCGAACCCGCGAGTTCAAGGATCCGACCAACTGGACCACAGACGCGCAGTAACTAACATACCTACTTACCCCAACCTAGTACAGAATTATGCGACCTCAATGCATCGACACCGATTACTGAGGTAAGCTACACTGGATGCGGTCAACCACTGGTCAGGTGAATGTTCCAAAGTGGTTTAGATTTCTGAGTGCTTCCGAGCTTCGGGCGGCATGCTAAGTTGTGGGTTCCGGATACTGTCTCAATAGTTAAATACGTTAGATGAGTTAGGGTTAGTTAGTGTGTGTGTAAATGGACGCCCAAACAATGGTCTCAGACCGTTGGGCTCGTCAAAATGAACTACTAACTACGGTGATAATGCTGAGAATAAAAAAAAAAAACTTATCGTCTTCGTACGAAATAGACAATTTTTTGCTTATAGAGATTTTGTACGTAGACGGTCTTTTTAGTTTCTCCACATTGTCGCCATAGTAAAAGTTGATGAAAGTTTCCATGAAAACTGTTTAAGTTAATGAATGAAGACTTTATTATAATACTATATATTACATAAATAGTCACTAACAAGACACCAGCCGTGTGGTGACGGCGTATAGAGTACATTCCATACAACCCAGCCCAACTTTTCCCTTCCTGGGGGCCGTAAGAAGCGATCGAGGGAACTCTCCAGAGGAATTTTGTGAAAAGAAAATATTCGTATTTTCGGAAATGCGAATAAATTCAAGTAAAACGGGGCGTTTTTCTATCAGTTTTCACTATTAGAAAGTTACATTATGGTGAAAATATACGCTATATTTCATCCCGATTTTCTCACGGAAAAGGAATAAAACTTCAGTGACACCGCGGGGCATAGCTAGTACATAATACGTCGGTTTCCCTGAGGGATATACAAGGATAACTACGACAGGCAAATTTAAGAACAACAAAAACAGACTTTGGGTCTGACCTCGCGTACTGATCCAAGGATATTTTGACGCGTGGCTAAAAATTTTGCCTACCAAAATTAAGATAATCAGGCCTGGTTTTGACGGATTATGACCCCATATTGTCACAACATAATTATAAATAAGGCACCTACAACAAACCAAGAAAGGGAGAATGAGAGCAGTATTTATTTATTTAAACACTTTAATGCACAAAAAAGTACATATGGCGGACTTAATGCTAAAGCATTTTCTACCAGTCAACCACCAGTAATGGGAAAGACCGATGGGTGTGCCAGGATACAATGAAAACAAAGAAATTAAAACACGACAATTATACAAAATATTAGGAATAGAAAACAAACATTAAAAAAACTGTTACACTAGTACAAATGTATACTATAATAAAACTGTTCAGGGTCCAAAAAGTACAATACAAGTATCAAGGAATCTCATTAAATATTCAGCACGCACACGCCAAAAGATCTTTGTCGTGCTGTAATTAGATAACCTTGATAAATAATATACAGTAATAATAAAGTGACACAACAAATAGGAGGTCTGTATCCGTTTTTGCGGCCCAAGTATGTTTTTACAATATTAGATCTAACTAGGGGTAGCTATTTGAATACCTATGATTAAAATAAAATACCTAACGTCAAACCTACGTTTAAAATGCCTAATGGTTTCTAAACTATATGTATGAAAATCTACACTAAACACTGCAATCTTCTGTGTGGATGTGGAAAAGTCTAAAGAAATGTGCCAGCACCATGATAAGAAGATCGGATATGCATTATCTCTGCCTACCCCTCTAGGAAACCGGCATGACGTTTATGTATGTATGTACGAAATTTTTGTAGGAACTCAGCTTTTCATACATACATACGCTTCACGCCTGTCTCCCAGATCTCCAGGTTCCGAGAACTTTTCGCGCCACCTTCCGCCAGGACATCAGCAATCTGATCGATGTATGTCCTTCTGGGGCGACCTCTACTCATCCGACTCTTATAAATTATCACCCATATAAAATTCTTTCGATAAACGACTTTCATCCACCTTCTCCATATGTCCAAACTACCGAAGCAAGGTTTTCCTTTTCAATCTTGATCACTACATCTGCTTAAAAAAAAACTCTTGAAAATTACTATGGACGCTTTGCCGTTGTTAGATGTCTTATCTACCTCTCATAGTGACCTGCTATATTTGGGACACCCTTTTTCTCTATTTTCGGAAACAAACAGAAAGGAAATATTTTCATATAAGTGCTCTCCATATTATAAGAACCTGTAAGTTACCACTCAGAAAAATTGGCTTCCAATTTCATTTGCCATTTCGTGTTTTTTCTTCTGGCTGCTTACTTTAAAAATATTTAATATATTCACCTTACTAATACTTGACTAGTAACTGGGAGGTCGCGGGTTCGAGACCGGCTACTGGACATGTGCCAATGAGACTCTTTTCAGAGCCTATGCACACAACGCAACGCTCGTACGGTGAAGGACAACATCGTGATGAAACCGGCACACCACATGGTGTGTGAACTCAATAACGTCACGTTGGGTTAAATACACTCGATGAACCGTGGGTATTTGTTTAGCAAGTGCCTCTGCCTACCCCGCTTTGGGATTAAAAGGCGTGAAGTGTATTATTCTTATTTACTAATCACAAAAGTTATATGTATGGTCGGCCGAGAACGGTTAGTCCTATCTCGTCATCGTGGAAAATCCAACCTGGGTTGTATTCTCGGAATCGTATGTCCTAGTATCCAACCAGCTGGATTGGAAAATTGGATTTGCTCTCAGATGTAGAGTTCGTTTTTCCAACCTAGGTGTTGTCAGGGATTTTACTTATAGACACAATGTAAGTACATTTTGAAGAAAAAAAAAAAACATATTTTACATTAAAAAATGCCATTATTATGTACCTCATAACGTAATTAACAGAATATTGTTCGAGTGCGTAACATAACTATGTACTCGAAAGGACATTAGCACTTTGAAAAATCGGAGAACAATAAAAAAATACATTCCTATATTCCAACCTAGGTATGTTGGATACTAGGACAGGCGATTTCCAGAATCCAACCCAGGTTGAAAGATTGGACTAACCGGCCGAGTAAGTTGTCTATCAATCCTCATTACACTTCTTGTGTCAGTAAAACACCAACCAATAAGGTAGAGTCGTGACTGACGGGAAGCGATGAGATGCAAATGGCTTCTTTATTTCTCAATTTCAAAATTATTTTTTCGCTACAATTATTGTGTTAATTTGGTGGAGTTAGTGTAATAATGTGCTGGTGATGAAAAATAATGTAGTGAGAGTGAGAAGTAACGCAGAGGACTCCTATTTGATCAATTTGTTATTCCCGTGTAATGTTCCACGCAGCAGTGAAATGTGATCGTCCACCCTTACGTTTTAATGAGATTTTGACACGACTTTGACGACTTACGACTTTATCGATATCTATACCTATAATATTGAACACGAAGAATGATTACATTGTTTGAGGCAAAATTGTCGGCTTTAAAGCTGATTATAAGAACTAAGTTAAAAAAAGTATAGTCGTCATAACATCACATGCAATTGGGGGCGGTACGAAATTCTTTGCCGACTTCTGGACATGGACAGATTGAGTGCAATACTTTCGCTTTTTTGATTTGATACTTAAGTACTTACTTACTTACTTATACATTACTTTTTTATTGCACTACGCAGAATAATTTGGAAATACGCTATTAATTCGAAGCCTATACTGTGTCTGATCCTACTGTGTCAATTTCACCAGATATCAATACTCCAAATCGAAAAAATATCGACCTTTAAATAGAAAAAGCTAAATCAGCTGATTGGGTTTATGAGTGTTGGTAAGTTAGTTATTAATCTGATAAGTAATTAACATCGTGAAGTTTACGCATACACTACCTTTCTGTGTAACCCTTGAATACAACGTTTTAAATCTAAAGTCTATAGATACAAGCTTTTAAAACAACAAGAAACAAAACTTACCTCAAAAGACAAAAGTAACTTGTTTCAAACCCTCAAGATACTCTAAATTACACTACTTTTCCGTACAATTCGATAACTTTTCCGTTTATATGTTCCAACGACCAAAAAACTTCGAAAGACTTTGTGTCTAATGACCCAAATCGATTCGAGTAAAACCTGCACGAACTTTTAATCACTAGTATGTATTTGTATCCATTGTTCACTCGAATCACGACTTTGTCAAAGCACTTTTAACATGTATTACAAACTATTGAATTAAATTCACTTAGTTATACTTGAAGAAAGTGTTTCAAGCCCGTGTTTTCATAAGTTTCACGTAAATTCGTCGGTGTGCGCGGAACACGTCCGTCCGTGGCAGTGTCTGGTTTCATACTGAAGGTAACTGAAGCTCGAGTGCTGAAATTTCCGAATGGTTTATTCGCGATGTCGTCGTCAGGCGGTCGGGTTGAGTACATTGTATTTTGATACCTCTTTTTGAAGAAAGCGCATCTGTTTACGAGATGTTTTGCTGGTGTATTTTTCGTTGATGCTTTTTCTTTATTTAGTATAAGCAAGCATTTTAGCACCGTTCGTCCTGACTGGCCGCAAATGACAATTTAACATACTTTGCGGCATTAAAACGAAGTCTGAAAAAAAGTTGAGATAAGTAATAATGTATTTTTAATTGTTAATGTAAATACTTCTGTGGTTGGTATAATTATGTAGTATTCGTTTAATTACATAAACTCACGCCTTTTAATCCAAAGCAGGCTAGGAAGATTTCTTGCTAACCAAATAGCCACAATTCACAAGTCATCACTGAACCCAACGCTACTGTCGTTTAAATACACTGCTACATAAGATACATCAGACCCGGCAAATGGCAAATGGTTCTTTTGCCAATATACATTACCTACTAGTGGACAACCCGCGATTTCATTCGCGTAGTTTAGTAGTACCTGCATACCAAATTTCAATCGTTTCACTTGTGCGGTTTAGATTTTTCATACAAAAGTATTTTCCCGTTAATTCCCGTTTCCATGTGAATTTCTGGAATTCCTTTCTTAGAGCACCCCTACGGTACCTAAGCTACGTCCGTTACAAATTCAAGTGCCTAAGTTTAGCTGTTTGGGCTGTGCGTTGATATGTCAGTCAGAATGTGAACCAAGCACTACCCATCTAAATTTTAAGCTTTGCCTCACTCTAAAGACAAGTGTTAAAAAGAGACAAATGTGTTTCGAGCTTCCATAAATGCATTGATTTTTCTTTCAGAATATGAACCTTAATAGGGATGTTACGGAAGTAGTTTTATCGGAATCGATTGTTATTATTAGAAATAGTACACTCGGAACTGGACACAAAACAGAATCGAAGGAGGAGCTTATAATTGGGACACTCAGAAAGTTTTGAAAAACTAAAATACTAACTTGTATTAAAAAAATATTTCTAATATATATTTTCAAAGAACTCTCCACCAGCCTCTATAGAGCGTTTCATGCATCTGAATCAATTTTGAAAACATACAAGTCACACGGAGCCAAATCAGTACTAACCGAAGGGTGTTCTAAGGCACTCTCGATCTAAATAAATAAATACACTTCACGCCTTTTAATCCCAAAGCGGGGTAGGCAGGGGTACTTGCTTAAGCAAATGTCCACGGTTCACAGGGTGACAGGGGACGAGCCCATCGCCGTTATAGGGTTCACACACCTTGTTGTGTGCGGGTTTCATCACGATGTTGTCCTTCACCGTA
>SJJU01013712.1:0-11561 GCA_012932125.1 Conopomorpha cramerella
GTATAGGTAACTTATCTTTACGAAATACAGGTATCTACCCACAAAACACAGGACCTTCGTTAGCCTATGTCGTGAGTACAAGAAAAAAGGATCTAGCAATAACTCTATTATTAGGTTCGGGAAGCTACAATACTAAGGTAGGCAGTGTCTTTTTACCTGTATGGCATAAGTAATGTGAACCTTGTAACTTTCGACGTTCTAGCACGCATGGGCATTGACTGAACAAGTGCCTCTGCCTCACCACTTTGGGTAGCTTTTATGCACACGCGTGCATTAAGCGGAGCGTCGTCCATACATTAATCATCGCTTTTGACGGCCAATTAATTCAAAATGTAGGAATACCTGACACGTCGCGTGTTACCAACAGAAGCATTATTATTAAAAGGCATTAAATGTATTGCATTGCGCACGAAAAAATAAATAAACACCATACGAAGGTTTTCCCCCACAACCACTCGTACAATGTCATTAGATTGGTCAACTCGTAAAATGACATCATGAACAAATGACGAACTGGCCATTGACCTACTCGAATGCAGATGAAGTAGGTAACTACGTCATCAATTAATTCTACGCTTGAAACTGCTGCGTGGAAAAGGTGGGAATTTCCATACTCGAGTAGCGTAAATTACGCGACGTCATCACTCGAGAATCAGTGGGCTGGTCTTACTGTGACGTCACGGTATATTATTATGACGTAATAACATACTTAGCGCGGAATGTGAAATGGAATTTGATACAGAAAATTGGCTTAAATTCTAAAAAAAGATTTTTCTGTTGCGAAACTAGCCAATAAGAATTTGCTGGTTTATAATTAGATTACTCATAAAAATTTTGATAGTCATTTTTTTTTGCTGGTCATGAAAATATTTCAAAGGTACTCCCATAATAAGAAAATCATAAATCGAGTGGAACTTTAAAAAATGGTAGTGCCGACTAGTAGGTACGCGTTGAAAAAAAATTTTTTTTACATTTGAAGAGTCAGACCTTTGGCCATGTTTACATTATGTGACAAGGATAGCGCTAGTTAATAATACCCACTGTCACTGTCATACGCCTTCATGGTACTGCCATACGCCGTCGGAGTCTGTCTCGCAGGAAGGCGACGCCGCTACCGGCCGGTGAATAAAGCGTGACAAGAAATGTTGACCGACCGGGGTTTTCCACAGAGTTTATAATATTTGGAATGTACATACTTTTTTTTACGGAAAATAGGAGATATTAAGGGGCTACTGTGCTTTCTGTTTTTTTTTTGTATCATCATCATCATCATCATCAGCCCATACTTGTCCACCGCTTTTTTGTATCATTTGTCTAAAAAAATGTCAGTAATTAATTTTGTGGACATACATATTTTTGATTTCAGATACACTTTTATATTTAAGACGAGACTAGGCCTTGTTGAAAAAATCGACAAGTTGAAAAAAAATTGTTTGCTGTAATTGTAATTTTTATTTACAACTAGCTGTCCCGGTTCTTTTGCCATAGGAAGATTTTTACCTCGTGTATTGGAAGGTGTTTACAGCAATTCATTTTTATACATATAGATTATTTTTATGAGGGTAGTAAAATGATGAATTTTTTTTATTATGAAAAACACAACTTCAGAATACATTCTTAACATCCCACCCTACAAACATACGACAGCCATCATCATCATCATCATCATCAGCCCATACTTGTAGTATAACTATACTTTTTGCCCTACAGCCATATAGCTAACTAAACTAAGTATCTAGAGCTTGAAATCTATTCTTAGTAAATACTTAAATGAACTAGCTATAGGTTTACAGTAAGACCATTTCCTTAACAGCTGAAATGACCGGTGTTTTATAACAAAAGCGTCGACAGTGGCATCAATGCCGCGATACATCCAAATGGAAATAGGCAGAGTACATCCCCACTTGCGGCTACCCGCATTGTGGTTGGAAAGCTGTCTCCGGCTAGCCTAAGGTTCTCAAACATTGGAAATAATTTAAACTGGAAGGTATTTTTGAACTGACAACTTCACCGTTCGTGTAGATGACGGTAGTCTGAATCGCGTGATTGAGCTTCTATTTCATTGGAAGTTCATTTTCCTTTCCTTGGCGTTGTAAATTATTCGAGTTCAAAATATAAATTTAATTTATTTGATGTTCTTTTTGTATTCATGTGATGTTGTCTCGTATGTGTAAATTCTAGTATAAAGTGTACATTGCTATCAAAGTTTAACAAAGAAAATGACAACGATACACTTTATAATATAGATAAAGAAAAAAAAAGTTCTGTCGTTTTACGAAACCACGGTAAAAGTGAAACTACCTATTCCGCGGCGGACCGTCACGCGACATGCAACACACAGACGAAAAAGTTCGAGACGATGTTGTAATAAAAGTTTTACTTTAAAAAGTTGTTGCCAATACACTTTATAGTCTGCACACCACGTCGGAAACACTCACCACGTTCACCAATCCATTAAATAACTTCATACCATGTTGCTTCGATCGGTTTCTACCTATTGCCGCGGCGATATCGATACCACTGTTAGTTAACCATCCAACAGTTGAGAACCACTGTTTCAGAACATCCGTTGTTCAAGTCGCCGCCACCGTTCGCGCTCGAGGGACGTCAGCCGGAGAATCTTTGCCAACTCTAACCATTGCTACCTCTATGCACGAAGCAAAACACTCAGCGCGTCCCACTGATTCAGAGGTCATTCTATGACACACAATTGACAACGTACCTCCTACAAGTTTCCATTACAAAAAAGGTCAAGATACAATGGCTGGATTTATAATAACAGAACTGATAACAGTATTTATATTGGACATTTTTCTTCGGATCCGCAGAACGGATTTGCCTTTTGTGACTATCAAACGTGCTGAAGTGGGCATTTTTGCAACGCCATATCGGGACAAAGTGTTTTAATTTGTTTGTGATCGAATAAAGTTTGAATAAGGTTTGTTTGAGTGTTCGCTTAATAATAATACTAAATCGAGTACAGTCGGTCTAAAATCTGGTCTATGACCCTAAGTTTGAAAATCATAAGAACATTAACATTTTCTGTCTTTTTCTTTGTCTTGTTGATGTTTTAGTGACAGTGTCAATTGTCATCAAAATTGGTAGACCACTTTTTTGGCCGACGTGCATAGTTACCAGAGCGGAAAAAACTCTCGGAGAAGTGATTTATTTGTGGATACTAAGAGTAATAAGTTCATATACTTTTTTTAGCAGCTGCAGCTCGCAAATACGATCTCTTCGCAGAAATATTATCTGCGTAAAATATTAATATAATAATACTATCAATTATTAGAATTACTACATGCCCTAGTGGTTATATGAAAACCGTTTTCTCTTAAAATAACGATTACTGTTTTCATATAATGATGCTATTTCTTCGTAATACGGAATCTAGAATACTATATTTGCAAAAACATAACATTTATATCAAAGCTTTATAAGAAAATTGCTTTTAAATGTTACTATTTGTACACGTGACTGTACTACTGTACATCTGATGTACAGTAGTACAGTCACGTGTACAAACATGTTCTACTACACTACAGATTAAATTTGTGAAAATACACAAAATTACGAATATTAAGAAAATAAAATTGCATCTGTAGTTGTTGTTTATGGGCATGAGGCTAGTACCAATGGGTCTTTTTTTCTCGGTCTCCGAGCCTATGTAAGCTACGCAACACTCATACTTACTTTCTTAAGTCCTACGGTACCCCATTGGTACAAAGGTACTTTACTAGATGGCGCCACGCCGTCCTGTCCACTGCCACTGCTCTTGCACCAGACTAGCTCAGCCCTCGCAACGCTCATACGTTGAAAGAAAACATCGTGAACCGTGTTCCACAACGTGTGTGAACCCTATAACGGTGAGCCCACCGCCTGTCGCTTTGGGTTAAATATGTACGCTTGGTGAACCGTAGGAAATTACTTAGCAAATGCCTCCGCCTGCCCCGCTTTGGGAATAACATGTGTGAAGTATATTTTGGGATATGTCCTCGCGCTGTTATCCGAAGTATATGCCGTTCCCGTGAGAATTTCGAGCTAAAATATGGCCTATTTCCAATAACATGTCTACAATGCATCGTTATTATCGGTTAAGTAACTCTTGTCTGAAAGCGCAACAAGAAATCTTACATTCACATTTATAATAAATAAATAAATACTTTAATATAACATAGGCACCTACACAGCTCAACACACCAAGACGCACATTACAACTCTAAATAAAACTGTCTGAAGCAGGAATTGAACCCACGAGCATCGTCATTATCGACTTTCGGCAGATGTACTACTTTTTGCAACCGTGACTTTGTTTTTATTACATTAACTTTACTTTGATCTTGAAATAAGCAACGATGCACATCGTTTGCCATTCCGATATCAGAGCTACAAAACCACTACCTAAACCTATAAATAACTCCTTATTTACGCACTAAAATAAAACCTAGGGAAAACCCAACAGTATTATTATCACCATGTCACGAACTATCATTTATTATTACAGATACAAAGATGTCTACACTCACAATCATAATCTGCTTGACCTCACTATCACTGGTGTCGAGTCAACGGCCATTCTACGCTGGCCTTCAACCCATAGGCTACCCAGAGCTGGCTAACGTTGGCAGTATACAGAACCGCTTCGACGCGGACGACGGACCAATCCAGACTAGAGGCGACAACTGGTACAACAACAGGCTGGCCAACATGCCTATAAACAACCAACCCTTCTGGTTTATCAACTGGGAACAGTACGAGAATGAACGGAATAACCCGAAGTTTTGGCCGCAGAGACCTAACGGATTTATCAACAGGTTTTAAGTGGGATTCCTTGTTTTGGGAAACTAAGTCTTAATCGGCCGGTTTGATTATTTCGATGTTAGGTTGCCTGAGGTCTTGTTTTGTTTTCTTTTGAATGTCAGTTTTAATTTGTACTTTATTGTTTGCTGTGTTTGTTGCACAATTATCATATGGCAAAAAAAATGGCATTTATATATATTGTCAGTAGGCATTTTTTGTAGAGTTTTACAACTTCAAATGTGACTTAAGTATAAGTAATTTTAAAAACTCAAATTCAGAATTCTTTGATAAAGGTTCTTTTATAATCAATACAATAAATGTTGCGTTTCTTGCTTTTATTCAAGCTGTCGAGTAAGCTATCTAATTGTATCATGCCTCAGGACGTTTCAATCGGACAGTATCATATTTCAATAAACAATTTTTGTAGTGTTCTGTGACAAACTCTCTACATGATGCAATGTCAAAACAAAAATGTATGGCAAATCATTTCAGTCCAAAAACAAGCCTTTGTATTTCAGTATTGTACCAAACGCAACCACAAAAAGTTGTTTTTCGCAATTCTACTTAACAATTTGTTGACTTGAAAATACTAACAATTAGAGAAACTCAGAATCATGCATATAACTTACTTCTCTTTCTTATGTTAAAGTAGGTATATTTGACGACAATTTTTCGATATAATTTTTCATTTTATATGTAATTGATTTGGGGGGAAATACTATAATCGCCACACTTGGCCAGCGGGTTGGCATTTCCCCCCAATTGCTCATGGAAATCATTGGAGGCCCTCGTCCAGCATTGGATGTCACTTGGCTACTGATGAATATGTAATTGTTTATGTATTTAGGTGTTATTCCTTATTGAATCCTATGAAGATGTATAAAAAGTGTATTTTAGGACATAGTAAAAATATAGATAGTTCCTAAATGTATAATTTAAGTACTTAGTTTGATAATGGATGATTTTTTTGTTTTATAACAGGGTATTCTGCATTTTTATACCAAAAAACTAGAAGTATCAAGTTTAATTAAGATTTTTGTTGGATGTAAGTAAAATAAATTAAAAAGTGCAGTTCAAATAAATACTTTTCATTACACCTGCTCGAAAAACGTTCAAAGTTTTCTATTTGTCTCCATCGGGAGGAAAAGTCGTCGTTTTACTTCAACTGAAAGTGGAACAAAGTAAGTTTTTTCATAGAAAGTCATTAAAATCAGATTGGCTTTTTACACAAGCGTTATTTATCTTGAGACATCGTAAACTCTACAACACAGAGCAAGTTAACGATGGTATTTTTTGGTATAAAACCATAGACAATTTAAAGTTCTTCTTAGGTGTCTAAATCTACGGAAAGGATTTTTATGCTGTTTTCTTTAATAGGAAGAAAGAGTAAATTTAATGGTAGTTTTAATGTAAAATTATGCATATAATATTAGATGCATATGCAGTAAAACACTACACTGTTAATAGTGTTTATTGGCAAAACAAAACATATTAACTCACAATTAACATAATAACATAGTAAAACAATGAAACGAAAATAAACTATTGGAACGCGCAAATTACGGCACCTAATTTAGTAACTATTTAAAAAAAACTAAAATATTTAAAATTGGACAGAGAAATCTGCCACTTTAGTTCATTACTGAGGCTCTACCTCTGTCCACCACTTTTTAGTATCACATTTTTTTATACAGCCTTGTTTGTTACACACTGCAGGGCAAAGGCTATGTATAACAAAAAATACGTTAAATTTAATTTACCATTTCGAGTATAAAATTAACAAACGTTTTGTTTGTTCTTTGGTTGAAGAAAATCTTCACGCAAAAACCACGTGGTGTTATTGTTATATTTCTTCGTAATGTTGTTCTAGAATTATTCATTCTGTCAGTATTCTCTTGGGCAATTCCAATTTTCCAATATAACCAAGCCGAGATCACGTGTTGTGCCGAGTAAATTTGCCTAATTCTGAATCTAGTTAGGACTCTCCCGAGGGATTTATAGTCTATTAAACTTGACTATCTCTGTTAAAATATTATTACTAACAACAATAAGCTTCTTAAACATAATCTGATAATGTCTTTCAAAATATCTCCATAAAAGATGGACTTATTTTGGAGGCAATTACCTGTGATATTGTAAACTAGCTGTACCACGCAGTGTTACTCGCGCTTTTTTTTGTTCCCGTGGGGTTTCGCGATAAAATATAGGCTATGTTACTTGTAGATCATGTAGAACAGTCCAGTAGTTTTTGAGCCTATTCATTACAAACAAACAAAGGTTTCCTCTTTATAATATTAGCGTAGATTGGGGCTGGAGTGTCGGCAGAATATCAGTGTTGCTTGTAGCTACTGCATATGAAGTTTTCCTGAGTCGTTTGGTCCTACTTGGATCATGGGATGCGTACGTATGTGTGTATGAGTATGTAACTAATCCGAAGTTACAGCCTACATCATTATTAGTTATTTTTATGGCAAATATGTCTGAAATCTACAGCTACAGAAGCTGCATAAGCTGAAGTCAGTTAATGACCACAGCACAAGTAACTGTTTCGAAACGTCGAGCTAACAACGAAGGTAAGCTGAAAGCTAATCTTTATCTTTGATTAATTTCGCGCCTTAATACCCGATAGAAACTTTTAATACTATTATAGTAGTAGTGCGCGTATCTTAAAAAAGAAAATTTCTTTTATATTTTTAAATTTTATATTTTAGTGTATTTAATCCCTTGGAATTTTTGACGTATGTATACAGGGCGATTCGGACATACTCTTTTAAGCCGAACTATTTCTGCAGACCCAATACATTGGAATTCAACAAGAAAGTCAAAAAGCGCAATCAGCTGATCGAGTTTGTGTGCAAATAGAGTTTTGTTTTAGTTTCAGGGAATAGTCTCTCACTGAAATGGACTCGGTAAGATAAAGAAAAAGTAGGCTTAAAATAGTATTTGTAAGTCACTTTGTATATTTACGAATCGAATTAAGAAACTCTACTACTTTTTTATAGTCGTTTCAAAAACCAATTAAAGTCTAAATAAAATGAATGATTTTTTTTTTGTTTTGTTTGCTATTTTATCAAAAGTTAACGCTACGGTGTTTGTACTATGCCGATCATGAACCAAACTCTCTTTGACCGAAACATCTTGCAACTTCAATCAAAAGTTCATAGAGTTTTAAAATATTTATAAACCAGCTAATCAAAAGATCTGAAAGTGTTCCGCCTTTGCAATCTTTGACTGTAAACTCGGAAATAAAAAGTTACGGCGCGACTTTCACCGTAGTGAAAAATTGGAGCCAATTGAACTGTAAAATATTTTTATTACCAGATGTGATCCTATTTATTCCATTACCAATGGAAATGGAAATTACTGGATAAAATTTAAAGTATGTACTAGCCTAGGATAGGATAGCCTAGGATATAATGTAAATATGTTTACAGGAGACGCAAACTTATTTGATGCTCGGCTACAAAGCCTTGAGCATTACCGCAAGGTTGCGAGCCTAACTTTTATCTAACGGGTGTATTTTGAAAAGTGTGCCGGAGTTGCATAGCCTAATATACCCTCATCACGCTTTGACAATACGACCAGGAGAACGGTAAAACTTAATTCATACCAGTTGGACATTCCATTTACACGAACCAAACGGTTTGCGTCCACTTTCATAGTGGGAACCGCCAGGATGTGGAATGACGTTCCGGAGTCTGTGTTTCTTGCGCAGTAAAGTAGGTCTTCACGTCACGGTTAACTAGGTATCTAAAGAACAAATGTGCTCCATCGTAGACAAATCGCTGCTTGACATCAGGCAAAGTGGTGGCCAAACGCTTGTTCATAGTGCTTTAAAAAAAATCAGGTAAAAAAAGGAAAGACTTTCTGCGTAGAAGGAACAAACCCTGTTTTGGGGTTCAAAGGTGTATTGTCTATTAAAACACACTAACATTTCACACACAACTTTCCCATTTATAAAATTGGGTAGGATTACCATAGCGATTATATTAGATTACTGATGAAAAATCAAACTAAGAGCTGTACTTTGTTTGACCGAATTGAGGCAATTTCTTCTGCACGTTTCCGCAATTCCAAATCTCGTCAACTGCTATAGATAAGCCAGAACAGGCACGTACGACTTTATCATAAAGGGTTGATAGCTTGCCCAAAACTCTTTACAAAGCTAGCGGAAATTCAATCAACCTCCGGATTGTTATGTCAGTTAGCGATATAAGTTCGAATTCGGACGCACATGGTTCAATGGTTCCACCTACATCCTTTACTGGCCGAAATGGCGTCGCCTGCAGCTTGAAACGTGATGGGTTAGTAAAGAAGGAACATAATTCCGTACCGCCATTTTTCCTGAAATGGGAATTTTCAAACTCCAAAGAATCCTCATTTAGGTGTCACTGACAGGTATTCGGGGTTACTCCTGTCAGTTACAGACTGGTGATTTTTGTAACTTGTAAAGAAACAATAAATAATTAACTGTCACTTTCAATACTGACAGTTTGACGTCAGTCATTTCGTCGACATTAATTCCCCTTAATATAGCTAGCGCCATCTTTCATAAGTAAGAGAAACAAGGGCACTGAAAATTTCCCATTTCGACTTTTGCCCGACGTAAATATTCGATTTAATGACGTGAGCAGATAATTTTCTATTGTTTTTCATTCATCGAGTCAGTGGAAAATCGCAAGGTTGAATAATAGACATTGTTACCGATTGTGGCATTGATGGAAAAGTGCCAATCATTATAAACACACAGGTTCATTGCCTTTTACTTTGCTTTACGACCGGATAGCAATTCAATTTGGTGGAAAAAAAAATAATCGGAGGGCATTTCACCCAACTCGATGACAGGTATAATTTTCTATTTGTCTGCAAGAAGGTTATGCCTTGGTAGGTACTCCGTTATGAATAAGCAAGTGTGATTAAGCCCAAGCAAGTTTCAGAAGGGATTGTTTGACCTTTAGTGTTGTTTACGTTAATATAAGGTAATGTAGGGCAATAAACATAAGGTAATCTACTCGTTTTTTATTTATTGTATAATTTGTGTTAATTGTTTTTGAAGCGATGAGATGCAATGGCTTCTTTATTTCTGATTTTCAAAAATAATTTCGCTGCAATGTTTGTGTTAATGTGGTGGAACTAGGGTAATAATGCTGGTGATGAAAAATACTGGTGAGAGTGAGAAGTAAAGAACACTTCTATTTCATCAATTTTTTATTCCGCCCTTTTAACGAGTTTTGACACGACTTTGACGATTTTATCGATAGACTGTGACAATGACAACAACGATTTAATATTATTGTACACGAAGAGTTAATATAATACTTGGCAAATGGGCCAAAGCATGAGTCCACATGAAAAGAAAAATATTTTTTTTATTTGTGTGTTGTGTGTGTGTGTTTAGTAATGTAAGTTTCAAGTATTTTTTTTGTATTTTGTCCTTTGTTCAGGTACACATAGCGCCTGAATTAATTCATAAGCAAATAATGCAATCTTCAACAAATCCGAAATAGCAGAACAATGCGACGGTTCGAAGGTACACGGTAGAGGTACACCTTGAAATACGACGCGACTTCATTGTGCGCCTACATACATTTCATAATAATCATCATCATGAGCCACAAGACGTCCACTGCTGGACGAGGGCCTCCCGCAATAATTTCCGTGATAAATTGGGGGGAAATGCCAATAATCGCCACGCTTGGGAGGCGTGTTGGTGATCGCACTGGTGTAGTGGTTTAAATCACAGAGAGCACTACTGCCCGTCCTGAAACTCCATCCCCGCCCAGAAGTGGACCTCAGGTGGCTGATTATGATGAATTGTATTCATAATTCGCACAGTTAGAACAAAAGTGACACAAAACAAAATGTGTCATTTTATGAAATTGAACCTTAACATAAAAGATACAAAACTTAAATTACAAATGCAGCGTGCTTCGTATTGGGTCCTTTTTGTTCTAACTATGCGATATGCAATTGTCTGCTAACAAAGCAATCGAATTTTTGGTAAGTAAATAATATCTTTTCTCTATCTAACTAAGGTCGGTGAACGGGAGAACAACATTGGATGCCCTGAAACGTAGTAATCATAGAGATGTTGAACGTTCTCTTACTTCTTATTTGATTGGTGTTCACTGGTGCAATGAATTAAAGATGTTTCCTGTTATGACAGGACAAGTTCACCAATAATGATTGATCGACTTTAGTTACTACTAGCTGTGCCCGCGACTCCGTCCGCGCGGAATAGTGTCTTCGGGTAGCAGTTTTAATAATTAAAGCGAAATATTTTAGAAATATGACACATACGCTGTTTCACATTTTGTAAATATGTACTTCTCTGTTTTTGGCACTTAATTGTCTATTTTGGTTTGAGCATATACAGAGGATGGACGAAGGATAGCGGAAAGTAGCATGCAAAGTAATTATTCGAAACCGGAGATTTTTGTTGTCACATTAGTGTTTTTTTATCCTAAAAATCAGACTACTTACCTTTTTCCATAGAAGTACAAAAAAGAGCAATAAGCTGAGCCACCGACGCATGCATGAAGCGTGTGAAATAATCCATCTGTATTTTAATGTACATTTTACAGCTGTTTCCTTTTAGATCGTCCGTGACTTTTACCTATCCTCACGGAATTTTGGGATACATTTTAAAAGCTTGGACCTCCAGAGCTCTGAAAATCCTATCAACCAAACTGAATGTTTATCATATCGTTGTCTCTTTTTATTCTAAACGTTAGTTTCGGATTGCAAGTCTATCTGTTTTT
>SJJU01013713.1:0-19013 GCA_012932125.1 Conopomorpha cramerella
CATAGTCGAGTTTGAGGCAAAAAGAAAGCCCAGAAGATCTGCTTTCTCCTTTGCACTGTGGGCCAAATCGCCATCCGTTTTCCGCAGCGGTGGCAATGACGACCGACAAAAGTTTCCCTCGGCTGCCTTGGCAAGCGACCAGAAAGCCCTACTCCCAGAGGGGTGCTTAGCTAGTCGCTCGCCAATTCTTCCGATGAAGTCGAACTTTGCCCGGGCGATAGCTCGTTTACTTGACCTCGAGGCAGCGTTTAACTTGCGTTTCGCATCAGAGATATTAGGATCCCTGCTTTTACGAGCCGTGGTCCAAGCCTCAAATGCAGATTGCTTTATAAGTCTTGCCTCTCTGCAAGACCGCTTAAACCATGGCCTCTTACTGGGTCCTGTAGCTATTAGAGGGTTGGGAATATAACATTCCATACCCACCAATATCGCGTCAGTGACCGCAGTTGCGCAGGAATCTGGATCGTCTGATGCGAAGCAAAGCTGCCTCCACGGGTACGATGCGTAAAATTCACGCAATCCATCCCAGTCTGCTGACTTATAATGCCAGACGCTACGTTGCCCAACTGGACGGGGCGATATTTGACGCGTACATGGCACTTGCGCCCGGACGAGACAGTGGTCCGATGAGCCTAGAGGCGCATCCACTGAAACGGTATATCCGTCCGGGCGCGTAGTCTGCAGAAGGTCAAGCAAAGAACTCGTATGGGTCTCGATATCTGGTACTCTCGTGGGTGAGAGGACCAGTTGGGAGAACCCATAGGCCAGAGCAAAGTTCAGAGCAGCCCGGCCCGCAAAGTCAGTAGTCCGAGATCTGAGCCATTCCAAGTGGTGGGCATTAAAGTCTCCTAGGACTACCAACTCCGCAAACGGGTACTGCTCAATGACTTTGTCGGTCGTACTCTGCAGGTGCTCAAACAATTTAGCTGTGTCCGCATCACCGCTATGAGACCTGTAAAGGCACGCGTAGATATTGGTGCGGCCGCCAAAGTCCACGCGCACCCACATGATCGACAGGTCTTTGTCTTCAAGTCCGCGGAGACGGCGACAACAAACATCCTCCCGGACGAACATGCACACCCCGGCACGACGCACAAAATTGTGCTCGAGTTTGTACCCGGGGTACATCAAGTAAGACGTGTCGCCCGGGCAAGATATTTGTGTCTCCGTTAAAAAGAGTAGGTTCGGCTGTGCAGTCTCTAGGTGTTGGTGGATTGCGTTGATGTTCGCGTGAAGTCCCCGAATATTGCAAAAGTCCACTTTCAGTGTGGACAAGGACGCCGCTAGGTATACGTTGCTTTTTATATTTTTCCGGACCATATTGTTAAGTGTAGAGGTTCTTAAGAGGACTCGCCACACTGACAGCCAAACGGACAAAAAGTGCAGTGCGTATCCGCCAAAGACTAGAGCAGGTGTTGCGGTCTGCTGGCATGGCGGGCGGAAGGGCCCCCGGTCCCCCCCTACAGTAGCAGCCAAGTCCACTCCGGTCTCCGGCTCCGGCATGACTACCACTGCAGGGATTTTTCGCAGGATGATGGCTCAGCCTCCCAGGGCGGAGGTTCAGGTGACACCTGGGTTCGGGAGCCTGTACTGTCCTGCGGGCGGCCAGCGGTCAGCCGTTTCACCGGGTCTCCCTGACCGCCACGCCAACAGATCGCGCCTGCACAGTCATTTGGCGGTATTATGCGCACCACCGGTCCCCCAGCTGTCAGCGCAGCGTGTCCTCTGAAGGGGCTCTGGCAACCTTACTCACTGGCAGAAAGACGGTACACATAAAGTGTACCATTTAACTGCAGTTTTCTGTAAGGCGGAGGTACTTCCCCAGGCGGGCTGCCCCAGTTTTGAGCGAGAGATCTCGCTATGCCCTACCTCCTCAAGAGGAGGTAGGGCATAGCGAGTCACCTCCTACTGGAGTATTTGCTGCGCATACATCATCAAAACAGAAAAAAGCAAACATTTTATTTATGTAAATTAATCTCTACTCGGCCTGGACATTATGAAATACTTTTCTAGCTTTGTATGGGGACTGTGAACGTGTTAAAAGCACATCACCTATGTACCTGTCAGCGGTGGAAATCGAACCCACGACCCTACGGAATAGAGATAGGCGTGCTGACCGCTACACCAACGGGCCCGTCAAACTAGTGTTCATGCACACAGTAATTACAAATTTCATAATTGATTATGTAATTTAATTAAATCGTGGAACTTAAAGTAGCAAAAAGGGGTATTTCCACCGACCGGACGGCATTGCACCGGACAGAAACGGATTTTTGAATCTTTTAACAAAAATGTATCTTATATACGATGTTCAAAGTCTATTATTCCGCCGCATGCGGCCGGCTCCGTTAAGTCCTCAATGTAAAATAGACTTTGAACATCGTATATAAGATACATTTTTCTTAAAAGATTGAAAAATCCTATTCTGTCCGGTGCGTGCCATCCGGTCGGTGGAAATACCCCTTTAGAGATTCTACCGAATGCTTATTGCATTAGGTTGTCTATTAATTATACCTGCATAAATGAAAGTTCCTAGTCTGTTCTTCTCCTCCAAAGGTATCCACTTCCCGATGAGGTGGTGGATGGACGGATACAGAAGACCTTGCGCTAGGCCCTGGATGACTCTGCAAGCGCAGACGCCTTGCCAACCGATCTGTTTTTGAAGATCAAAAAAATACACTTCACGCCTTTTAATCCCAAAGCGGGGTAGGCAGAGGCACTTGCATAATAAGCAAATGCCCACGGTTCACCAAGCGTATTGAACCCAACGTGACAGGGGGTGAGCCCATCGCCGTTATAGGGTTCAAACACCTTGTGGTGTGCGGGTTTCATCACGACGTTGTCCTTCACCGTACGAGCGTTGCGATGCGTACATAGGCTCTGAAAAAGTCCCATTGGTACACGTCCAGTAGCCCGGTTACAAATTAAGTATCCGACCAACTGGACTACAGACGCTCTTTTAATTTTAAAAGTGCATATTATTCAAGCAAACGCGCACTGACTGATATATTAAAAGTTTAAAACGGGTATAAAAGCGTGAAAATTAACCTTACCTTCGTTGATTGCCCGACGTTTCGACACAGTTACATATGCAGTGGACGCGGGGTCAATATAACTTCTCTAATTAATATAATAAGCACACCTTATTGACGTTTTAGTGACACAGGAAGTATCATCAAACAAAACTGATAGATCACTTTTTTGATTGATCGTAGGCAGGTACTTATCATAATAATTTGTTATGCTCCGGGAGACAGAGGTATTTGCTAAGCAATGAATCACAGTTTTGATTCATTACTTGGCTTGCAGCCAGCTTTGAAATCACATCTTCAGGGTATTGAGTTCTACCCGCTACACTATTCTTTAGGAAGGGATATATTTGTTCGATTTCTAGGTTTTGTTTGTTTGTCTATTCATAATATTCAGACGTGCACCAATAGGCACTTAGATTTTTGAGGGATAATAACTGTCACTGTCCTCTCCCTCCACTCCACCTTGCATACCCCGGCTCTCTGTTAAATTGTTACCTATAATAAAATGGTATTACTTGTTTTGCAACCGAGAGATCACGGTAGTCCAGCTACTGGAAGTGTTCCAATGGGACTCTTCTCAGGTCCTATGTACGCAACGCAACGCTTGTACGCGTGAAGGACAACATCGTGACGAAACCCGCACACCACAAGGTATGTGAACCCTATATCGGTGATGGGCTCACCCTCTATCGCGTTAGGTTAAATACATTTGGTGAACCGTCGACATTTACATACGAAGTGCCTCTGTCTGCCCCATACTTGTCCACTGCTGCACATAGGCCTCTCCAATTGCACGCCACTGTGATCTGGTTTCGGCTTCTCGCATCCAGCTTTTACCAGCCATCTTGCGTAAATCATCAGTCCACCTCGCCTGAGGGCGTCCTACACTCCGTTTGCCGAGACGCGGTCTCCACTCGAGAACTCGTTTTCCCCGGTTCTCGGTCTATGACTTGTCTGCCCGCATTTGCAAATAAATATTTTACAACAACACACACATTGCCTTCATGCCATGTTAAGTAGCTAAAGCACTTGTGTTATGGAAATCAGACAACGAAATATACTTACTTAAATACTTTTTTTTTCTCTTTTAAATACATACTTATATAAATAAAACACCCAGACACATCCAACAAGTACTTAAAAGCTCATCACCTAAATAACTGTTAGCGGTGGGAATCGAACCCACGGCCCTATGGAGCAGAGGCAGACATGCTGACCACTACGCCAACGGACCCGTCATGCCCGCCGAATGTGTTTTTAATGGTAAATGCGTAAATCTTACATAATGTGAAGCCAATGGCAGTATCAGTGTGACAGCAGAGTTGACTCCCACGACGATGAGGAGTAGCCACCTGCCCCCGACCCTGCTGGCCAGCACCCCGCCCGGGATCTGCAGCACGATGTAGCCCCAGAAGAATGACGACAGTATCACGCTCTGCGTCTTGTTGCTCCAGTCGAAGGTCTGTTCAAAGACATTGTTGACGTCATTGTTACGATATGATTTGAAATGAAATGATTTATTTATGTATTCATCGTTATAAGCAGCAGGGCTCGGAAACCTGTTCTTTTTTCAAACCGTTATCATATACTTGTAGTGGGAACTTTTAATTTCGGTTTAGTTCGCATTAACCGGTTAATAAACCAGTTTTATACCGGTATATTTAGTGAACATTTAAAATAGTTTTTGGGATGATTAACCTTAAATAACCGGTATATAATATTCTGACCTAATAGAAGTAAATAATACGGAGAGAGAATGGGTAGAATTAAAACTAGTCTCAGCATGTTTTGTATCTATCTGCCACCGCCGCCGCGGATAATTAACCGTTTTATACCGGTTAATACTGGTTAAGCTCCGAACTTTAGGTCCGAATGCGAACATTTAGAAAACTGAATTTCGAACGAAATTAACCGGTATCAGCGGCGGCGGTAGGAGACAGACACAAAACACGTTGAGATTAGTTTCAATTCTAGTACCTACCTACCCTCCGTATTCTTTACCTCTATTAGGTCATATTAACCGGTATATACCGGTTACTTCAGGTTTCTAATCCCAAAAACGATTTTAAATGTTCGCTAAATATACCGCAGCAATAATTTATTTCGCATTAACCGGTATTAAACCGGTTAATGCGAACTAAACCAAAATTAATCATTCACACTACAAGTACATGATAACGGTTAGAAAAAAGAATACATTTCCGAGCCCTGGTTAGTTTTATTGCATACAGATATACAGTAGTATAACACAAAGCTTGATGAAAGTAATTTAAGATTTTAAAAACAAAAGTAAACGTCCCCGGTTCGAATTAATTTCTCTTCCTAGCCAGAAGAGAAGAAGCTGGCATCTTTTCAAATCGTCAGGGCTTACATCTAAGTACTACACATAAATATTATGACAATTTTACAAATGCCTGATGGCCGGATACATCCCTGAATAGTGAATAGCTCAAGGGCACTAAATGATATTAACACTAAATAAAATAAAAGGGTGCCTCTGTGGGTTTTGTAACTGAAGCCATTAGATCATGCAAACAATAGATAAAAATGCAACATACATAAACGGGACCTGACCTTCTGGAAAACAGTATCAACCCAAATGAAAAAGAAATTACAAATACCAGTTGATCCCCAGAAAAATTACCTTAAGTAAAAAAAAAATAAACCTACATCTTACGAACGATAATATTTTCTAATAATAATATGTGAGTTTCCGTTCCGCGGCAAAACATCCTTGAAAGTAACGCCTTAAGGTTCAAAATACAAAAGATGTTCTCACAATAATAATCATGCTAAAGGGAAATTAATGTCTGTAAGGGTTACGCCGATCGTTCACAATAATGTTCGAAATGACGTTTTGCGGAAAGGGTGTGTCAAAGAGCATCAAAAACTGAAGAGAAATGATTTATTATGCGGATGAGAGAGCAAAGAGATGTGCATGTGGAAATTGATCGTTTCGGTCTGACACAGGAGTGTTTTAGACAAGCTTGATGGATTGGGATTGGATTTTCAAAAAATATATTCAAAGATGCTTTTTACAGCTATGCTTCTTACACGACTTCAATGTCATACTTCTACGCAATTTCTTGAGTGCATTCAGAGAGCGTCTGTGGTCCAGTTGGTCGGATACTCGACTCGCAACCAACTGCTACTGGACGTGTACATTTATAGTGTCAATTACAGAAACAATGTGTGTGGTTGACCCCAGAATCTTGGGGCCACAATATATCAACGTCTTAAAGTAACGGGGAAAAGAAACTCATTACACAACTATGGCGCTAGTTTCGCTTATCTCAGAAAAAGTACGCGATTGGTTAATCGATTGTCACTATCAATTTTTTAGAGACATTTCTTCAAAAAAGAGCGTCTGTGGTCCAGTTGGTCGGATACTTGACTTGTAACCGGGAGGTCCCGGGTTCGAGTCCGGCTACTGGACGTGTACCAATGGGACTCTTTTTCAGAGACTATGTACGCAACGCAACGCCCGTACGGTGAAGGACAACTGTGGTGAAACCCGTACACCACAAGGTGTGTGAGTCCTATAACGGTGATGGGCTCACCCACTGTCACGTTGGGTTAAATACGCTTGGTGAACCGTGGGCACTTGCTTAGCAAGCCTGCGTACCCCGCTTTGAGATTAAAAGGCATGAAGTGTATTTTTTTTATTACTCTACACATACCTACAATGAAATTAAACAAGTCAAATTGTAACCATTTCGGCAGTCCTGACTGATTAATTCAACACTGAATCCTCAACACCCAGCTCAAACCCTTTCATCATCATCATCATCATCAGCCCATACTTGTCCACTGCTGGACATAGGCCAGGATAGGATGTGGAACGACTTGCCGGAGTCTGTGTTTCCTGCGCAGTACAGTCGGAAGGTCTTCAAGTCGCGGGTGAATAGGTACCTACTGAACAAGTGTGCTCCATCGTAGACCACATCGCTGCTTAACATCAGGCAGGATGGTGGTCAAACGCTTGTTCATAGTGATTAAAAAAAAAACTTTAATACTTCATGGTACGGGGTTTGGACGCATTACTGTGGTCACTGTATGACCTTGTCAACATTCAGAGGTCACAAGAACACCCCCGAGCAGTACTCGCTTGATATAAGATAAGCCGTCATGACTTATGTTGGCGTGAAAAAGAAAGTGGGACAATCTTATCGTGTCACGTGTGGCAAGACCTGTCTCACCCGGGCAGCTGTCGTATCACGGACGGCCAAGACTCAATGTGTCAACTCCGCCAATGTGTTATTATGTTAAGTCGCTTGAAAAAAAAACTAATGTCAACTAGTAAAATTAAAACTGGTGGTTTTCTCCCGAGCAATGGTCTTAGAAACGTTGTTGGGCTTGTGACAATGCGGGGAAACGAAAGATTTTTTTTTTCATCTCCGTACATACATTCATAGTAAAAGTTGTTCATATTGACGAGCCCAACAACGTTTCTAAGACCATTGCTCGGGGTCCTTTTACACGCAGTATAGGTATGCGCCACCGTGTTACGAGTATGTGACACGAATCTTGCGCGCCTGATGTCACGGCTGAGGGGCGAGTTCATGCTGCATCGAGAATAGATTAATTTCATACGTCACGACTGTTTATGATTTGAAAGCATGAGGAAAATACGACAGCCGCATTAAAATATTTTCTTTTCCAAGCGTTTATTCTTTTGTCAATATGTCAAATACAGTATAACCAGATACTGGGCTTTTTTTAAAGTTATAATTGAAAGATCCAGAAAAGTTAGGGTAGCGTAAAATCGGTCAGGAATGATTTGTTACTGATTTATATTAATAGTTTAAACCTGGTGTTACGGCGCGAAATTAACCAAAGACAAGCATTCAGCTTACCTTCGTTATTTGCCCGACGTTTCGACACAGTTTGTGTCGTGGTCGGTAGCCGACTGGAGTCGTGAACAAGTGTGCTCCATCGTAGACCATCTTAACATCAGGCAGGATGGTGGTCAAACGCTTGTTCATAGAGATCAAGAGAAGAAGAGAGAAAAAGTCTCCAGTCAGTCAGTGCGCGTTTTTTAAAATAAATGATTTCCACAAAATCTATGGACTTGACATCTTTGGAGATAGTCTGCAATATTTCAGGAAGAAAATTATGTTCTAAGAATAAAAATATATTTTTTTGGGTTGTTATTTCCTTATTTTATTACAAACAACAAACAATATCGTTTTGAATTCACGAGTTGAATGTTGCATATGTATATGATACCGTATATAATAATTTAGCTTGTAAGATTTGAGTGTCGTGCGCATCTGTAATTAACGTAAGCACTAGATTTAAGTTTTATTTAATGTTTAATGTACTGTATTGTGTATATGTTGTTGATGTGCCTGTTATATAAATAAATAAATACTGCCTTTAGCGGAGATAGGTCGACTTAACCAGTAACCCTGAATAAAGGGAAGTCGTGATACAATATTTATAAACCACTAGTGGACTCTACAGAAGTTGTCCTGTCTTAACTATTAATATGAATATCTAGGGTGGCCTGTGCCCAGCAGTGAATGTATTTTTTTTCTGTCATAAGAATCTTCTGCTGTCATTAGTGAGCACAACAAACGAAGAATTAGCGAAATCAGTCCACCCGTTCCGGAGTTATGGAATGACAACGAAAAGTGGCTTTGATTTTTAAGAAGAACCACTGAACCAATTAGGCCTAAAATTGTTGGACAGGTAGCTTAAGACCAGGAGACGATAAGTCATTGATAAAAAAAAATACACTTCACGCCTTTAATCCCAAAGAGGGGTAGGCAAGTACCCATGATTCACCGAGCGTATTTAACCCAACGTGACAGGGGGTGAGCCCATCGCCGTTATAGGGTTCACACACCTTGTGGTGTGCGGCTTTCATCACGATGTTGTCCTTCACCGTACGAGCGTTACGTTGCGTACATAGGCTCTGAAAAAGAGTCCCATTGGTACACGTCCAGTAGCCGGACTCGAACCCGGGACCTCCCGGTTACAAGTCAAGTGTCCGACCAACTGGACCACAGACGCTCATTGATACAGGCATGGGGAATCAGGTAGGAGTCCAATCCAGAAGATTAGATTCATCATTTAAATAAATTAGATTGTTTTAGAGCTAAAAATGTTCTTGATCCGTAGACATTTTTTATGTGTGTAGTTTGTATGGAAAACTGAAACTACGCGATTGAAATCGCGGGGCAGGCATTGAAACAATGACTAGAATTGTCCAGTAGTTTATTTTTACGTATACATTGTTTGACTGAAATTCATATTATTAGCCACTATGTAGCTGGCTGGCACGTGCTTCATGCTCGTGCTTATTAGGTACTTACCTACAATTTTATTTACCTACGTGTGTAGGTATTATTTATTTTCCTTGGTACTGATGAACCTAAAGTCGTTAGTGCATTAAGAGCAGTGTTTACTGTCTTTTTGACATTAAATTGTCATTGTGTTTACACTTTGTTGTTTATTAGAATATTTCTGAATAAACTCGAGTTTTTTTTAAGGTTAAAACTATGGTGGATGAGCCCGTTGGTGTAGTGGTCAGCATGTCTGCCTTTGCTCCATTGGGTCGTGGGTTCGATTCCCACCGCTGACAGGTGCTTGGGTGATGAGCTTTTAAGTACTTGTTCGATGTGTCTGGATGTTTTATTTATATAAGTATATATGAAAATGTAAGTAAATATATCTCGTTGTCTGATTTTCATAACACAAGTGTTTTAGCTACTTAATATGGGATGAAGGCAATGTGTGTGTTGTTGTAAAAAAAATATGAAAAAAAAATATATGAAAAAATACTATGCTCAAAAAAATCAGGTAATGCACCATGCGTACATAAAAATTCAAATGTTCTTTCCTTAGCAAGATTTCTATTAATAATGTACCTAATTAAAAATGTAATTATTAAAATCATTACTATGTTATGTGCTTACTAGGTATACTTGCCATGTTATATACTTACTATGTACGAGTACAATCTACATCTCCGGCAGTTTGGATGCTCAACATGTCTATGTTGCGAGAATATACTAATTTTCTTTCTAAAAAATAAGGCAGAGGCACTTGCTAAAGCGAATGCCCACGGTTCTCCAAGCGTATTTAATCCATTGCTTCTAGAATTACAGTCGTGGGTTTGAGTTCCACCTCCACGGTGATGTTTTAATAAACGAGGGGTGATTGTATGCCGATGACAGCATTGAACGTTCTATTATTTTTCTGTTTCTTTTTCATCAATAAACTAGTGCTGTGATTTTTTTGTTGATTTATCCAGTTGAATCGTTTCGATTTTGGACACGTACTTATTGAATCGAATGTAAGTGTGGTAGAATAAAAATGTTTTGCACATGTATAGGTATAAAATTATATATATATAACATTGTTTGATGAATTAATGTTTTTACGGTATTACCTTAGCCTATCACGGTCGCCGTTGGGAGATAAAACATATTATGTATGACGACTTCGATCGAAACACTACACATACACATCGATTCTCATGCATTCGAATATTTTCAATACAACACTATCACACACGTCAGTTGACCTGTCAGAATTCACTTATTAGATGAGCCCAACTATAATGGGGAATTTTAGTTGACGTTTTTCTGACAGATTTTCGGGCGGAGAACTGTCATTACTGTCATACTTTCTAAACAAGTCTAGCGCCGCGTTATGCTTAAACTAGGATATCTATTGCAAGAACAGTTTCGTTATCATGCGGTGTCTAGTGGTTCGATGGGTTAAGACAGGAACTCAAAGATTCAATTTGCAGTAGACACAGCATCATAGCAATTTGTTGTTCGAATGAAGTGCTGACCTTTTTTTTTTCTTTTATCGTGGGGAAATCCGGTATGGATACCCCACCGCTGGCGGGAACGGCAGGGTTATGTGGGACTTGCACCCACTAAAACCCCACGGTGACCACTCGCGCGTTACTGCCGGGGCCCCCGGAACGAAATTAGCCACTACATCAAGGGCGGCCCCAGCCGCGCTAGGCCCTTACGGACCATCTCTGGCAATCGCGGCGGTACTAGGGTCACCGCGGTACCGCCATCGTCCTCGGGGACCGTAATTTAAGCGCACGAGTCCCCGCCCGTACGCTACAGCCCCCACGCCCTTTCAGTCACCTCTTACGACAGGCAAGGGATAACCTCAGACCTATTCTTATGCCCGGAACTGCTGGGCTAAATGAAGTTCTGACCTACCTTTGAGTTTTCGATCTTACAAATGGATTCTGTGTGTCAACAAACGGCTGATAATTTGATGTACTGTTTAGATAAACTTTATCTTTACTGGAAACTATACGTATAAGATAATTTGAGGTAACTTGGATAACAATAACAACACGCAGATTATCTTGATGTGTGATTTTATCTTCTATAGTATGAAACATCAATAATCTTACTAATATTTTAAATGGGAAAGTGAGTTTGTTTGTTTGGTGACTTGGATGTATTTTGCGAATTGTATTTAAGAAAAAGATTTTGGAATATCTCGACAAAATGACCATACGCTAAAATTTTCCGACTTACACACTGTTCTTCATATGTGTATATATTTTTATTCCTTCATGTATTTAAAAAAAATGTAATGGTATGATTATGTTATACGACATGTGAATTTGTCTCACTAATTTCCTAGTATCTTTAGAACAAAATTATTTAATTTAATAATATGTACAATAATTAAACATGACATGAACACAAAAAGAAAAAATAAAATACAATATGCCTAATTTAAAAATCATGTATTTACCCTTATTTAATGTATATAAAAATATTTTTTAGCTAACTATATTTTCTTTCGGTGTTAGTTTTTAATTCAGACAGCACTATATAACGTTTAAATTTTTTTTTATTGCATGTAAATGTGTATGTCTTGTTGGATTCCCAAATTAAGTAAATAAATAATTTGTTACTCACGTTGGGCAGCGTGGGGTCGGTCATGGCGACTATGATCAAGCTCATGTTGACCCTCATGGTGTACGCGGATAACACCGCAAAGAACAGCAGCACACTCTGGATGTGCCGCATCCCGAAACCGGGACCTGGACGGTCAAAAATTTATAAAAAAAAATAAAAAGAAACCAGCTTCAATCAATTAGACCTGAAACACTAGCTTTTAAATATAAAGACGCTCATCAAAATCGGTTCACGGATTATAAGTAAAATATAAAAAAAGATATATATATATATATATAATACACTTTCACGCCTTTTTAATCCCAAACACTTGCTAAAGCAAATGCCCCCCGGTTACCAAGGCGTATTTAAACCAACGTGACAGGAGGTGAGCCCCATCGCCGTTATAAGGTTCACACACCTTGTGGTGTGCGGGTTTGATCACGATGTTGTCCTTCACCGTACGAGCGTTACGTTGCGAACATAGACTCTGAAAAAAGTGAGTCCCATTGGTACACGGTTGCACGTCCAGTAGCAGGACTCGAACCCGCGACCTACCGGTTACAAGTCATGATCTGTTTTCGCTTCTCGCATCCAGCTTTTGCCAGCCATCTTGCCCAAAGGCAAGACATTCATCATCATCATTATCAGCCCATACAAGGCAAAACATTACGAAGGTAAAAATAAAAACCACTGAAATACTCACTCTTAATCTCCTTGAGCTCCCCATTACTAATTTCTTTCACTTTGTCATCCATTATTTATTGTTGCACTTTTGTAAATATTTATTTATATTATTATTATTATTACAAATATTTTCGTTTCGACGTCAACGGCGGCCGATCTCCCACTGCCTCTGTTATTGTCATTTATCTAACTCTGAAATAAATAAAAAAAATATCTGTATAAAAATTTATCTCGATAATAATTATATCTGTCAGTTTGGTCTCCGTTCAATGCGATTAGATTATGCATTTATATTTTTCTTGATCTTTTGTAATCTTGTCGCTAAGATGAATCTCACGGAATGTTTTTGTGAGGTAATGTTACTTAACACAATGGCGGACGGTAAAATAGACTCAATAGTATGTTCATTGTTATGGAGGCTGTAACGATTTACTGTCCGGGAAAGGGTTAAACAAATACTCGTAGATAGCGAAAATTATGCAATAAAAGATTATCTGATACGTTTGTGAGAAAGGTTGTGAATTTAAGTACCTACTCTGGTGAGATTGGATTTTTATTTTTTATCAATAAGTACAAGCGTTTGACCACCATCCTGCCTGATGTTAAGCAGCAATGTGGTCTACGATGGAGCACACTTGTTCATTAGGTACCTATTCACCCCAGTGACTTGAACACCTTCCGACTGTACTGCACAGGAAACACAGACTCCGGCAAGTCGTTCCACAACCTGGCGGTTCGCACTATGAAAGTAGACGTAAACCGTTTGGTTCGCATAAATGGTAAATCCACCTGGTATGAAATTTTAATTTTTCATCGGGGACGTTTACTTATGTTTTCCGAATCATACAAGACTTTCATCAAAGGTTATTTCACGCTACTGTATGTAATAGCACTTTTTCCGACAAAAATGTTTTATGTTAAGCGATAGTTGAATTTATAGGAAATTGAAACCGCGCACGTCAAATTAAAATGTGGCCTCTGTCTATAGAAGAATAATGTTTGTTGTAAAACAGATACCTTTAAATACTATGTAATGTCACATTTGGATGTGAGAAGCCGAAAACAGGTCACATTGGCGTGCAATTGGAGAGGCCTATGTCGAGTAGTGGACACGTGTGAATTGATGATGATGAAGATATAACATTGTGTAAACAATGTTGTGATTTAGAAGTACATTTTAGAAGATTGCAATCAAGAATATATTTTACAAAAACTGAATTCATTAATAATTTATTCAAAAATAGTTGTCTCGGCAAACATTTTCCCATAAGAAGTTGCCTTTGTACCCCGTATATTGGAATAAATACACCTTATAAACCTTCCCTAGACTTCCATCTGTAATTACACACACACACACACTTCACGCCTTTAATCCCAAAGAGGGGTAGGCAGAGGCACTTGCTAAAGCAAGTACCCACGTTTCACCAAGCGTATTTAACCCAACGTGACAGGGGGTGAGCCCATCGCCGTTATAGGGTTCACACACCTTGTGGTGTGCGGGTTTCATCACGATGTTGTCCTTCACCGTACGAGCGTTGCGTTGCGTACATAGGCTCTGAAAAAGAGTCCCATTGGTACACGTCCAGTAGCCGGACTCGAACCCGGGACCTCCCGGTTACGAGTCAATTGTCCGACCAACTGGACCACAGACGCTCTCTGACGCCATCTGTAATTCAAGACCAAAATAAGCCAAATCGGTTGCCAATCGGAAACTAGAGAACGGCTGGCGTTCTCTAGTTTTAGCCAGACTAACGAACAGCAATTCATTTTTATATATAAGATGTGGTGATAAAGCATGGGGAATTAGGTAGGAGACCAATCCAGAAGATTAGATTAGATTTAAATAAATTAGACTTTTTTAGAGCTAAAAATGTTCCTGACTAGGGATCAAGAACAGTTTTAGCTCTAAAAAGACAAAAAAACACTTTTGATGTGTGTATTATTCCTCTCAAGTTCCACACAATACGTTAGTTAGTGCATTAAGAATCGATTATGACTGTGGCCTTCTCAAGCAGTAGAATTTCACGTTTGTCATACAATAACCATTCATCTAATGATGTTTTGTAATTACTAAAATACCAAATTGATTATGCAGACGATAGTCAAGATGGTGAAACGTGTTTGGGTCGTGCACGAACTGAATAGAAAACATTACATAAGAAATGTATACAAAACCTACATACTTATTAGTCGAAGGCAAATAAAAACTCGCAAACTAAAAGTACTAGTAAATTATTCAGTGAAATACATACACTTCACGTCCGTCTCCCAGAGGGGTAGGCAGAGACTACAGATCTCCATTTGTCACGGGTCTGACATAGCCCTTTCGCTTCATCTACATTCATACATCTTTTCATACATGGTCTCCGGTTTTCAAGACAAGGACATCACCAATCTGGTCAATGCATGTCCTTCTGGGGCGACCTCTACCCACCCGGCCCATTACATCACCCATATAAATCTCTTTCGTTAATCGACTTTCATCCATCCTCTCCATATGTCCAAACCATACATGCCATTTTCGTCTTTTCATCTTGGTCACTAAACTTGGTGAAAATATGTGGCAATGTGCGTAGTATGTTCCGACACCTCGCTTTGAGATCGAAAGAATGTTCATTGCCCAGGTATCTGGCCACTAATCATGGGCACGTGACAGTATTTTCCAGAATTTATCAATACATAGTATAAAACAAAGTTGCTCCCCGCTGTCGACTCCTATGTATGCTAATGTCTTTAAAACTACGCAATGGTTCAAAAATATGTGTACTTTGGGCACATATTGCAATTGGGTAGAAACAACTTCGAGGACGAGGTTTCAGGAGAATTCAGCTGGGTTGGGCAGCATTTGGGAAGTAACGTCGAGTCTTAACATCAGCGATCCCACAGTGCCTGAAGACAAAAGTCTGCAATCAGTGTGTCTTACCTGTAATGACATACGGAGCTGAGACGTGGACACTGACGACACTGGCCCACAAGCTCCAAGTCGCACAGCGTGCTATGGAAAGGGCTATGCTCGTTTCTCTGAAGTCATCGACATAGCTCATCGGTTTAGCAAGCTGAAGTGGCAGTGGGCCGGCCATATTAGCCGTAGAACCGATGACCGTTGGGGCAAACGAGTTCTCGAGTGGAGACCGCGTCTCGGCAAACGGAGCGAAGGACGCTTCCAGGCAAGGTAGACTGATGATGCGCAAGATGGCTGCCAGAAGCTGGATGCCGGAAGCCGGAAACAGATCACAGTGGCGTGCAATTGGAGAGGCCTATGTCCAGCAGTGGACAAGTATGGACTGACGGTTTTTGATGCGTTTTTTTAAATAGATAATGTTTCCAGAGGAATGATACTACATGCATAATATAGTAGAGAAGAACTAATAAAAATACTCTTATCAGAATTGCATTTGTATGTTTCTACTTTAGAGCGGTAGGCCTTTGTCCAGCAGTGGACAAATATGGGCTGATGACGATGATGAATGATTTCGTGTGAATCCGAGGCAGGCCGCTAGTTGTACCAATAAATATAAAACAATCTTAACGACCTTATTTGGCTGTGGACGTGAAATCACGTATGTGCATAATCTTTATTGAATATCAAAATTCGAATAGCATATCAGTAATGCGATTCTCGTCGCCATGTACCTCCACACGCTTACCAGAGCAAAAAAGTACTGCCCTCCCGCTCCTATCTATGGGGGTTGACAGAGAGAGAGAAGTAGCAGCTCGCTGCGATATCGCTGTGAATAAATAGCAGTACACATTTAAAGCACCATTCACACAAACATAGCATAATGGAGCGTATTTTACGATCTGACTGTAAAGCCTGATAGTATTTTTTTTGGTTGACGTTTTTGCAGTAAATATGCGTTGCAACGTTTAACTACCAATTTTGTGAATAATTTTTTATCGCCGTAAAATGCTCATCGACATGCGATCGTGTGGGATTGTTTACGATTACTTCTGTATTTATTATACAGGCTGTGACCGTTAAGTGTGGCCAGGCCATAATTCTGTAAATACAACAGATATCAGAAAACTTCCAACTGCTATCATAAGTGCGTTACCCAGTAAAACTGTTATATTTACGGAATTATGGCCTAGCCACACTTAATTGTTACAGCCTGTATAGACTGTCCGATCCTATATGCCTTACGTAAGCTGCACACAGATACAATAATACGTTATGTGTTGGTTGTCGTTGCACTTTCAATTCAATTCATTTATTTCCTTTAATTTTATTTAGTGCCCTTGAGCTGTTCACCAGTCAGAGATATATCCGGCCATCAAGCATTTGTTAAATTAGTATTAAGTCATATTATTTAATGTTAAGAATACTTATATGTAAACCCTAACGATTTGAAAAGTTGCCAGTTTCTTCCCGGTTCTTCTGGTCAGTAAAAGAAATGAATTGGAACCGGGGACGTTTACTTATGTTTTTAAAATCATACGTGACTTGACAAGTAGGTATACCTTTAAGCGCAAGCTTAGAGGCGTCTTGCTTGATCGGCAGAGACTTCTCCCTTCCCATCCCAGCACAGCAACCTACCGTCTGGCACATCGGTGATCGCATAAAATCAATATTTATGTATTCTATTAATATCTGTAATGTATTTATTATCTTTATATCTACGTCTATCTGTATTTATAACACTCTCTTAACTCAGCGTGACAGCGTTGTCCTTCGCCGTACAAGCGTTGCAATTTGTACCATAGGCTCTGAAAGAGTCTCATTGGTACAAGCCCAGTAGCCGGATTCGAAGCCTCCCACGTTACAAGTCAAGGATCCGACCAACTGAACCAGAGACGCTCTAACCTTTGATTAGGTACACTTCACAAATATTACTTACAAACTGTTCTTCGTGCAGTTTTTAGCGTATAAAATAACCGTCACGTTACGCTCTGTATCTGAAGTCATGTGTGAACTCTGCCTACAGCGTGCGCTTGCCGCCGAGCGACTGACCGGCGCGGGCCGCCGGAGCGTTCATCGCCCGCGAGGTTTTTGCACGTGCAACCTCGAGCCAAACGATGTCAAACAGAAGGTTACACTGCGGTATTACATTATGAAGAAGACACTTGATTGGATACCGCTACGTCGAAAAAATACAATTAGTAAAGTTTATAGGTACATGCAACTCTATGTTGAACCTTTTGTAGATTTAAGTGGTTTTTTTTTTGGACCGTGCGCGTGTTAGTCGTAAAAATAGTAATTTGAATATACGAATAAGTTAGACTTCGGTATATTTATAAAAAAAAAACTAGTGGACCCGACAGACGTTGTTCTTTCTTTTTTTTTACATGGGGGAATCCTCATGGATACCCCGCCGCCATGGGGACAGCGAACGGGATAATGTCGGACTCTTACCGACTAAACCCCCATGATGAGCTCCGTGTCGCAAGCAGGGGTACCCGACGGAATTGCATCAGGACCCGCCCAAGCGATCGGTCCTGTCGGACTCCGGCTCGGGGCAGATGGTGGTGTGTCTGCCCCAGCGACCTCCTTCACCGGCGGCAGTTACCAGGACATAGGGTAACCGCCGCCCTTCCCGGGGCCGTCCTGACCGCTTGTCTGCGGGCTCGAAAGCGAGCCCGGGACAGCGGTCCCTCTCGGACCAGACCGGCCCAGTAGCTTCACCGGGTGCCCCTACCCGGGTACTAAGCCTAAGTAAAAACTGATGTTCTGAAAGACTAGACTTTAGTAAACTATCGGTGTTAAAATTTGTGTGAATAACGGGAATTGCGAGGATGAAACCGCGGGGCATCTTGTTCGTATAATACCGCCTACGAATAATTCTCGGCTGACGATCGTTTTGAAGTCCTAATATTTAGCAACAAGAGAATTACCTACAAGTCTTAGCGGAATCTAAGTTAGGTACCTACTATTTCTAGACCAACGACTCAGACTTAATAACTTATGTATTGGGTACAAGAAACTTCTGGAAAGTGGTCTTACAAGTTAGGACGATGAGTAAATTCCTGATTGCCATTAAAGATTTAACATTTCCATTTAAAGGAACAAGTAAAGTGGAGTGTAAACTCTCCAGAGAGACGTTTTATTAATGACGACTTTTATGAACATAGACACATTTGATGTGTGTATATTATTTTTCAAATTGTGCATACATATTAGGCAAATACAGACCGAAATTTCAAAACTACATTTGTTTTCCTGAAATATTCCTTTCACCTCTCTCACATCACATGCATACATAATATACATTTAACGCCTTTTCATCCCAAAGCGGGGTAGACAGAGGCACTTGCCTAATAAGTAAATAAATGCCCACGGTTCACCTAGCGTAACGCCCATCGCCCTTACAAGGTTCACACACCTTGTGGTATGCGGGTTTCATCACGATGTTGTCCTTCACCGTACGAGCGTTGCGTTGCGTACATAGGCTCTGAAAAAGAGTCC